>OY997274.1:84284352-84534352 GCA_963921465.1 Triticum timopheevii
GTGGAAACGGAAGATTTATCCCGACTCTGCAGTTCGTAGGAGTGCTAGGATTCGGACTACTAAAAAATTTCATGATGAATTATGAAAGGAATCTTTTGGAATAGCAGAGGTCTGAAAGACTTGGCTAAAAGAAGGTTTCTTGCTGAGGCATCTGTGGAGCATCGTTTAGATTTTATTGCTCTTTCGGAAACTGGTAGAGATAACTTTGTGCCCCAGTTTCTTTCCTCTCTTGCGGGTGGTGTTGATTTCGACTGGCATTGCCTTCCTCCGCGAGGAAGATCAGGTGGCATCTTGCTGGGTGTGAGATGCGATTCGCTTGAAGTCTGAAGTGTAGTGATGGGAGACTTCGCGGTTAAGTTTCGAGTCAGGTCTAAAGTTGATGGGTTCAACTGGGCGTTGGTGGCGGTTTATGGTGCCGCACAGCCCGAGCTTAAACCAGAGTTTCTGGCGGACCTGATTCGAATCTGTGGGTCCGAGCAGCTTCCAATTTTAGTTGGGGGTGATTTCAATATCATTAGGAGGAGAGAGGAGAAGAATAATGATAACTTTGACGGCAGGTGGTTGTTTATGTTCAATACCATTATTGAAAGCTTGGATCTGAGGGAGATAGAGCTTTCTGGTAGAAATTTTACCTGGGCTAATGCTATGCCAAATCCGACTTACGAAAAGCTTGATTTAGTTCTCGCGAGCGTGGAGTGGGAACAAAAGGCCCCTCTTGTTACGGTTCAAGCTCTCACGCGGGGCGTATCCGATCACACACCCTTTTTTGTGGACTCAGGGGATCCGAACCACGTGGGAAACAAGAACACCTTTTCATTCGAGATGGCCTGGTTCGAACGCGAAGGGTTCTTGGACCTGATTGCCAGGGAATGGGCTAAGGGTGCAGGAGGTAGGACTGCGGTCGAGCGTTGGCAGAATAAGATTAGGAATTTGAGAAGTTTCTTATGGGGTTGGGCTAGGCACCTTAGTGGGGTGTATAAGATTGAAAAGAATAGGCTCCTTTCTCTTATACAGACCCTAGAGTTAAAGGCCGAATCCACGATTTTGCTGCCAGCTGAGCTTCAGGCTAAAAATGAGGCAGAGAAGAGGTTGGAAGAACTTCTCCGCAAGGAAGAATTGAAGTGGGCTTTGTGGGCTAAGGTCCGCAAAGTGGTCCAAGGGGACGCGAATACTCAATTCTTTCACTTGATTGCTAATGGTAAGCACAGAAAGAAGAGAATCTTCCAACTTGAACAAGATGAGGGCACTATTTTAGGACAAGACAACCTAAAAAACTACATAACCGAGTATTATAGGCAGTTATTTGGACCTCTGGAGGATAATTGTGTGTCCCTCGATGAATGCAGGACTGAGGATGTGCCGCAACTATCAGCTGCTGATAATGATATTCTGGTTGCCCCGTTCTCAGAGAAGGAAGTGTTTGATTCTATTGCACAAATGAAAAACAATAAGGCTCCTAGACCGGATGGATTCCCGGTCGAGTTCTAAAAAAAGTGCTGGCACATTATTAAGGGGGATTTGCTACCTTTGTTTCATGATCTGTTCTCTGGACAACTTCACTTATTTCACTTGAATTTGGAACTATCACGCTGCTTCCTAAGAAAACGGATGCTGTGAGAATTGAGCAGTTCAGGCCGATATGCCTTCTCAATGTTAGTTTCAAAATCTTTACCAAGGTCGGGACTAATAGGCTCACACAGATTGTGCATTCTGTGGTGCAACAATCCCAAACTGCTTTGATGCCGGACAGAAACATCCTTGAAGGGGTGGTTGTCCTTCATGAAACGCTCCATGAAATCCATTCCAAAAAATTAGATGGAGTAATTTTTAAGGTGGATTTCGAGAAAGCGTACGATAAGGTCAAATGGCCTTTCCTCCAATAGGCATTGCGTATGAAAGGTTTTGATGAAGCCTGGCGCCGCCAGGTTGAATCATTTACGCAAAAAGGGAGTGTGGGAATTAAAGTGAATGACGATATTGGTCATTACTTCCAGACACATAAAGGCCTAAGACAAGGAGATCCGATGTCCCCTATCATGTTTAACATTGTGGTTGATATGTTAGCGATTTTGATAAGAAGGGCTAAGGAGAATGGTCAAGTAGGTGGCTTGGTACCTCATCTTGTTGATGGAGGTACATCCGTTCTTCAGTACGCTGATGATACAATCATCTTTATGGAGCATGACTTGGCCAAGGCGAGAAATATGAAGCTGGTGTTATGCCTTTTCGAACAATTGATCGGGTTAAAGATTAACTTTTATAAGAGCGAGTTGTTCTGCTTTGGTAGAGCCAAAGACGAACAGGAGGCTTATAGGCAATTGTTTGGGTGCGAGTTGGGGGATTTACCTTTCTCTTACCTAGGTATCCCAATCCACCATCGTAAGCTGACAAACAGAGAATGGAAGTGCATCGAAGACCGATTTGAGAAGAAACTGAGTTGCTGGAAGGGCAAGCTCATGTCATACGGAGGCCGATTAATTCTGATAAATTCGGTGCTCACGAGTATGCCTATGTTTCTCTTATCATTCTTTGAAGTCCCAGTTGGTGTCAGGAAAAGACTGGACTTTTATCGATCGCGTTTCTTTTGGCAGGGTGATGAACTAAAAAGAAAATACCGGCTCGCTAAATGGGATATCATCTGCAGACCGAAAGACCAAGGGGGTCTTGGTATTGAGAATCTTGAAGTAAAGAGCAGATGCCTTCTCAGTAAGTGGCTGTGGAAGTTGTCATCTGAGACTGATGCCACGTGGGCGCAAATCCTTTGCAGCAAGTACCTACAGACAAAATCTTTGTCCCAGGTCACAGTCAGGCCGACTGACTCGCCTTTCTGGAAAGGACTGATGAAAGTCAAACAATCCTTGTTTAATAGGACAAAGTTTGTTATTGGCAACGGCGCTAGTACACGTTTCTGGGAGGATACTTGGCTGGGCGACACACCCTTGGCCATTCAATATCCGTCTTTATATCGTATTGTTCAACGACGTGAGGTGTTCGTTGCAACGGTATTTCAATCTATCCCCCTTAATATTCAGTTCAGACGGTCGCTAGCGGGCAATCTTTGGTAAATGGCTCCGTCTAGTTAGAAGACTAGGTCTGGAAACTGACTTGGAGGTTCAGCTTTCTCAACAACCTGATGAATTACGCTGGAAACTAACTAGGTCTGGAGTTTTCATAGTTAAATCAATGTATATTGATGTTATTAATTCGAACTCCATTCCTACCTCCAAGCATGTTTGGGCTGTCAAAGTTCCATTGAAAATAAAAGTGTTTATGTGGTTTGTTCATAAACAAATTATTTTAACCAAGTACAACTTGATAAAGCGTAATTGGGCAGGACCTACTAGGTGTAGTTTCTGTGATCGGGATGAGACGATCAAACACCTCTTTCTTGATTGCCCGTTGGCCAAGGTCCTTTGGCGGACGGTCCACATTGCTTTTAATATTACTCCACCGAATTCTGTCAACATGTTATTTGGGACATGGCTTAATGGGATTGAGTCTGACTTAGCGAGACATATTCGTGTTGGAGTTTGCGCTTTGTTGTGGACTATCTGGAATTGCAGAAATGATTTGGTTTTTAACAGAACATCACGTATTCACTTTTTGCAGGTTATTTTCCGAGCTACGGCATTGATCCGTTCGTGGTCGCTACTCACTCCGATGGAGGTCAGGGAGCATTTGGTTACTAGATCCATCCGCTGGGAGATGGTAGCTCGGGATATCTTCAACCGGTTTGGATGGCGGTCATGTAATAGGATAGGCAATTAGTTTACCTATCTATCTTTAGCCAGCCGGTTGTGGCGTCTTTGTTTGGCTAGTTTGTGTTTCTAGCCCATTTAGGCTCTGTGTGAGCTTTCTTTTCAGTTTTTTTTACCGTCGGATACTTTGGCACCTTGTTTGGAACCTTTTTATTTGGTCAATAAGATGGCCGTATGCATCACTCTGATGCAGAGGCCGGGGAGACCCCCCTTTTCGAAAAAAAGTTTTGGAGGAAGGAGTAGGTGCAAGATGTTTTTAACTTCTCGAAATGTGAGGAGGTGGTTTGAAGAGTTATTAAGTTTTAAAGAAAGGACTAACAGAGAAGCTCTAAGGTTTTGTCTCGACAGAATTAAAAAACAGTTTTGCCTCTCTGTCTCGGTGTGAACACCAAATGTGAAAGAGAATAAGAGCAGTTGGAGGAAACCTAGCAGAAAAGATCTACTCCTGCCAAGTGCCAAAACTATATTCTATCTGGAAGATTACATGCGTATGAGTTACCACAATCTCTAACAATGACTAGAGATGCTTGAAAACCTGGTCTCAGCAGATTAAAAACAACTTTGTCTCTCTGTCTCCATGTGAACACCAAATGTGAATGAGAACAAGAGCAGTTGGAGGGTTAGAACGAAAACAACTCAGAGTGGGCTCCAGCTTACGCCTTAGATGGTGACTTAAACATTGCATGTATTACCAGTGGGGCCTAATCAAGCATTGGAGACGCCTAAGTACACACCGAGACGAGTTGACCACAGAGGCACAAATCACTCCGCCGGATCCACAACACTTGCTGCTCCTTTACTTCGTCTCCGGCTCTCTACGGCGGTCGACTACTACCGGTCTGCGGCGGCCACATCGCCAAAGGTACTCTTCCTCCCTCTTCTGTTCAATTCTTTGTTTCAGCTAGCTCTCTTCTTTTTTCTGTTCTTTGTGGTTTTGACGTGGATCCGTGGTGTGCAGAGAGCAGAGTTCGGTCTGTTCAACACTCGCTCAGCAGAGAGCTTTGCAAATTGGAGGTGGAGAGTCGTTGCTGTTCCGTGTTCGGGATCCTCTTCTTCAACTTACGGTCTTGATCGACCCAAGCGAGGTGATGCTTTTGCTCATCATGAGAACGGCTTTTCCTTTCCATATTACAGTCGTGTGTATAGATCGAGAGCAAGCAGAGGGCCAGCTTTTGCTTGATCAGCTCTCCCCTCGTTTACCCCTCGATCTATAATCCCTTGTTGCTATTCCATTCATTTGAATGATAGTGCATTCATGAGCTGTTGCTTTCACGGACTGAAAATGTCCAGCTTTTTGCTCATCCGGTGGTTCAATAAAAACAATTAGTATCTTCCAGCTGTCTCCTCGTCTCTACAACCTTTTTTTTTTGTTTGATATTTGCTGCTTCTCATGATGTGAATTAATGATGTGCAGAACTGGATCTATTCTCCACTAATTCATCTTTGGTATCCATTACAAAGGACTCTGCAAATTGGATCTGAAGAGCTGCTATTGAGGGTACGTACCCTTCTACTACTTCTGCTTTGTCAGATAGCTACAGGATGCACTGCATATGCGCCTTTTGTGTACTGTTACATTCACCAACCAATAAGGTTCAGGTTTTGCTCTTTCCGTCTTCTGAAAACCATTATCTTTGCATTGCAGAGTTTCGACCCAAGGCCAATGCTATAGTGGTGTGCCGATCGAGGGCGAAGACAGAGAAAAATCGAGATATGGAGGTTGCTGCCAGGGCCATGGGCCCCGTCATCTGTAAGCTCGGGGAGCTCCTCATTGGAGAATACAACCTAGAGAAGCGAGTAAAGAAAGGCGTACAATCACTCATTACAGAGCTAGAGATGATGCACGCCGTACTTCGCAAGGTTGGCGAGGTGCCATCCGAACAGCTCGAGGAGCCTGTTCAGATTTGGGCTGGCAAGGTGAGAGACCTCTCTTGCGACATGGAAGACGTTGTTGACGACTTCCTGGTGCGTGTGGGTGAGGGTTCAAGCAGCAAGCCAACGGACATGAAGAGTCGACTCAATAAGCTCCTCAAGAAGACAACCACATTATTTGGTAAGGGCAAAGAACTTCATCAAATCTGTGATGCCATCAAAGAAGCTCAGGATCTTGCCAAGGAGTTGGCGGAGCTGCGTAAAAAGTACGAGATTGACATGCGTAGCACTAGCAATGGTGCTACCATTGACCCTCGTGTGTTAGCTCTCCACAAAGATGTAGGGGAGCTTGTTGGCGTTGACCACACAAGGGATGAGCTTATGAAAACACTGATTTCTGAGGATGAGAGTTCCAAGAAGCAACTGAAGACGGTCTCTGTTGTTGGTGTTGGTGGGCTAGGCAAGACAACGCTCACCAAAGCGGTCTGTGAGAAGATCAAAACCCAATTTGATTGTGTGGCTTTTGTCCCCGTGGGTCAGAACCCAGATATCAAGAAAGTTTTCAAGGACTTACTCTATGGCCTTGACAATGAAAAGTTCAGTGACATTCATAATACAACACGGGATGAAAATCTACTCATAAGCAAATCAGTGATTACCTTATGGATAAGAGGTATGCATCACGTAGTGCTTGTGTCCTTTTGTATATATTTTAGAAATGTGTGATGTAGCGAGATGTATACTGAATTTCATATCTTCATTCCTTATTTGTTATACTTTTATATATGTAGTATAGTCTATTCTTCTTTAGCAAATTCTACTTCCTTTTCTGTATGTACGCCTTATTTTTGTTAGTCTTGTGTACTTGTAAGCAATTTTTGTTTGCATTTCTTAATATTTTGGCATGCATATCCTTAGTGGTTATATAAGCCTATGGTTTGCTTTAGTACCTTACAGTTTATCCTTTTTACAAACTACAGTTGTATATATATAGATGATTTGCCAACTAATGATGTCAAAATATTTGGCATAGGTACCTCATCGTAATCGATGATATATGGGGAGAAGAAATATGGAGATGTATAAATTGTGCTTTGTATAAAAACAAACTCCATAGTCGGGTAATCACAACAACCCGCAATGTGTGTGTGGATGAAGCATGTCTCTCTTCCAGTGTTGACATGATTCACAAAATGGGACCTCTTTCTTATGAAGACTCGCAGAAACTCTTCCATAGAAGAATATTTCAAAGCGAGGAGAAATGTCCAGAAGATTTGCATGAAGTATCAAGAGAGATATTGAAGAAATGCGGTGGTATACCATTAGCCATCATTACAATAGCTAGCCTTCTAGTCAGTAACCAAAGGGTAAAGCAGAAAAAAGAATGGATGCATGTGCACAGTTCGATGGGCCATGGAGTTACACAAGGTGGTATTGTGAAGGACATGAAGAAGATATTATCACTGAGCTATTATGATTTGCCATCTGATCTGAAGCTTTGTTTACTGTATCTAAGCATTTTTCCTGAAGACTTTGAGATTGAAAGAGATTGGCTGATATGGAGGTGGCTTGCCGAAGGTTTTATCCAACATGACAAAAAAGAAACCAGCCTATTTGAGATCGGAGAGAGCTACTTCAACGAGCTTATGAACAGGAGCTTGATCCAGCCAGCAAAAATCAATGAGGAAGGAACGGTAGTAACTTGCCGTATACATGATATGGTTCTTGACCTTATATACTCACTGTCAAGTAAGGAGAATTTTATCTCCATATTGGATAATGGTGAGTGGCATGCACCTAATCTGCAAAGGAAATTTCGCAGGTTATCACTTCATAATATCAAGGCAAAGTGTCGGAACCATCAGTTTGATAGCACTAGGCTGTCAACAGTGAGGACCTTTGCTGTTTTTTGTCCCGTTACTTGTGATTGGTTGCCATCTCTCTCAAGCTTCCAATTTTTACGTGTGCTGGATCTTGGGAATTGTGGCAGCCGTAGAATTAGCTCTGGTATCAGCCTCAAGTTTGTCGGGAATTTAATTCACCTGAGGTACCTAGGGCTCAAGAATGCAAATGTTCACGAGCTCCCATTGGACATAGGAAAGTTACAGCTTTTGCAGACACTAGACATACAAAGAACTAGCATAAAAGAATTACCTGCAAGTGTTGTTCAGCTAAGAAATTTGATATGCCTATGTGTCCCTTTGGGGGTGAGGCTGCCAAAAAGAATGCGGAACTTGACGTCCCTTGAAGTGCTGCAGGAAGTAAAGTTAACCTCATCTCTTCACATGGTGAAAGAGCTGAGCCATCTGACAGAGGTTAGGACACTCAGTATTGACTGTGATAACATGGACGAGGATCTGATTGATATATTAATCAAATCTCTAGGCAGCCTGCGCAATTTGCAAAATCTGAGTATTTATGATGGTGGCAGATTGATAGATCGCATGCGTGAAAGTTGGGTGCCCCCTCCAAACCTCCGTAGTTTTGATTCATGGGAACCCTCTTTTACTTCGTCGTTCTTGAGACTTCCAAAGTGGGTTAATTCAAGGTCGCTTCCCCTCGTCTCCACTCTGAAAATAGATGTGGAAGAACTGCAAGGGGATGACATTCAGATCATTGGCATGTTGCCTGCTCTTCGGTTTCTGCGGCTGCGTGCATGTCGCGTGATGGGAACGTCGGTTATGAGGGCCGATGCATTCCCATCTGCGACATGGTGCATGTTCATAGGGTTTCCGACGCAGCCGTGCCTTTTTCCACCTGGAGCTATGCCAAGGGTTCAGCACCTTGAGTTGGAGGTCTCTGCGCGGTCGATCGCGGGTGGTGAGGTTGACTGCGGCCTGGGGCACCTCCCTTCTCTCGAGCATGTGGAGGTTCGTTTGTGCCGTGATAATTCCAGTGATGAAGAGATGGAGACAGCCAAGGCTTGGCTGAGGCGCGCAGCAGAAGCCCATCCAAAACGTCCCACCATTCAAATCGATTAGACACGAGTGCTGACTGACATGCCTCTGCCACCAGGAAGGTAAGGTTCAGCTGAGCAACCATGAATTCTCTTTTCCTGAATTGTTTGATTTATCCCTCTTACTTTTTCAATTTCAGACCTTCAATGTAATCCCATCACTTGCCGCAGATACTGTTCCAACATTTTGAAATAACTCAAACCGCTACACGGAGGCTTCTGCACATTGTTCTGCAGAAATGCAGCACCTCATTTCCTTTATTATTCAGCCAAGACTCGTTCAATTAAAGGTTGCATTCAGTTGGCACTATTTGTAACACTACTTGGAGACCTCTACGGCAATTAAAGTGCTTGTCCACCTACGACACTGTTTTGTTTTAATTGACTTATTAATGAAGAGTTGATCGGAAGCGCAGCACCTCCTTTGCTTTATTATTCAGTCAAGACTCAGTACAATAAAAGGCTGCATTCAGTTGGCACTATTTGTAGCACTACTGCCTCTACGTGTATTTGAGTGTTCACATACAGCATTGCTTTGTTTTTACTGGCTTATTAATTAAGAGTTGATTCAACTCCTGGTTGGCTTGTTTTGCTTTGCTTGGCACTAGCTTATTCAGTCAAGGCACGTACAATGAAAGGCAGTTGGTTGAACTCCTGCTGTAGCTCCAGATTTGCTTCGTACAATAGAAGATTTGCTTCAACTCATACAACTGATGTTCGTTAAGCTTTCTCTTCTTGCTGCAACTCCTGTTTTCCAGCTCGTGGAAATGGGAGAAGTCGCTTGGCTCATGCAGCAGCAGCAGCAGCAGCGAAGAGAGCAGAAGCAGATCATGCTCAGGCTGAACAGAGTGGGCAGAGCAGAGGACGCCGAAGCAGAGCATGGCCCAGACGCTCGACACACGCACAGAAGCCAGCCGTCCGATGTGCCAGCAACGGTTGGATCACTTTCCGGTGGCACTTGCTCGTGTGAGCAACAGAGCATGGATGTGTGAGATTATCCCGCAATATTAGTCTGCCTTTTTAACTTGCTGTTTGGATGATAAGATCATCAGTCTTGAAGCTACAATAAATACTAAAGTATTTTGAACTCACAACAGATTAGGCTTTAAGTCTCGATGGAGAACATTTGCTGAATGTATATACTTGAAGCCACGAAGGATCTGATAAAGGAAATACTGCACAAAAGAAGGAACAGTTACACAGAACATCCATATCAGATTAGGTACAGTTTCTCAGACCAACACACAAGATTGCAGATTGAAAATAAGTGACCATTCAAGAATTCCACTGATTTCTCATATGTGATCTAGCGTCAACTTTTTTATGCTAGAAACCCAAGTAGGCACTGACAGTATAGCATAGTATAGCAAATAGTTTTTCCATGGAGCATCTCCACCAAGGATTATCTGATGGTATTTGCGGAAGTAGAACATGATTTAATATTAGCAAGACGTTGTATTGTTAAGAATAGAGACCACTATGATATCAAGAAAGCACTTCTATTTAGGAAATCATCCCTTAAAATGATGATGCATGGCAGCATGGGTGTGTTTGACAAAGAATAGAAAAAAGAATTGCTAGCATTAAGTACTCCCTTCCGTCTAGAATTTCTTGTCGCAGAAATGGAACAAAATGGATTTATCTAGAACTAAAATACATCTAGATACTTTCATTTGTTTGACAAGTATTTTCGATCAGAGGGAGTAGTATACTAATGTGTCAGCTCTCATGCATGCACTACATGTGAATATGCGATGAACTTGTTCAACTCCTCCCTTTGCTGGACCGAATGTTCAGAGGTGCATTAATTGAAACATTCTCATAATATGTTATATCCTTTCTAAGAGGTGAAATACAATACAGTGTGTTTGGATGTCTGTATTCGAGGCCTCCGTATTGAATTGGTTTCAATTCCAGTTCGGACAGGAAACTGCAATGGACATGAATACATATTAAGTTGTTTGGGTGTTAACTGAATTGGCTCACTGAATCCTACTCAGGTTTCAGTACGGAATCATGTTTGGGTGTGAAACTATGGAATTGCATAGCGACATTAGTATATGCATCAAAACAGAAGTTGTATAATGTGTGACTATAATTGGTTGATTATGTAGCAATGTTTTATCAAATATTCTAGTAATCCAGGGCGACATCATATAATATTGACACAAAAAAATAGTTTACACCAATAAAGTACAACACATATAGTTTAAATAGGTGTTCCAAATTCCCAAGGAAAAGCAAGATTTGCACCAACATATAACTAGGGTTAGCAAACTTTCCAATAAAAAACAACGACTCTTACGATGGTAAGTGTCGGGGATATACCCCGCGGTATGACCCGGCCGCAATTGGCGACTTACTGGTGACCCGCCCGGAGCTTGGCGATTCACAGATAACCTGTCCGATCTTGGCGACTCATTAGTAACCCGGCGGGCGGGTCAGAAGGACAACAAGGCCCAAAGCCCAGAAGGCCGGCTCACGTTATGATGGGCCGGATTAAGAGGAAAGGGATGACGAATATTTCCTTTACAAGGAAGCAAGACCCGGACTTGTAATCAACTTGTAAGAGAAGATAGACTAGTCCTAGTCTTACTAGGACTCCACATGTAACCCGCCCCTCTAACTTATATAAGGAGGGGCAGGGCTCCCCAAGAGGGACAAGAAAAATAATCTCTAGGGCTAGACACATCTAAGAGGAGAGCCGGTTTATGCGGCAACTCCCTCATGAGCATAATGAGACCTAGCCACAAACAGCATATAGGGCTATTCCGGATGATGTTTCCCGGGCCCGAAGCTATTTAAATCCTTGTCTTGTGTGTCGCGTCTCTCATCCCGATCAACCCCTCTCAAGCTACTACATAGATGCGTTGGCCTCGCGACTAAGTCCTGACACTAAGGACATCTGCCGTGACAAATCCACGATAGTTGGCGCCCACCGTGGGCCCGCGCACGGTGGTGTTGAGTTCTTGGAGGGAACACTGAGGGAGTCCTGGACTAGGGGGTGTCCGGATAGCCGGACTATCATCGTCAGCCGGACTCCAGGACTATGAAGATACAAGATTGAAGACTTCGTCCCGTGTCCGGATGGGACTTTCCTTGGCGTGGAAGGCAAGCTTGGCGATACGGATATGTAGATCTCCTACCATTGTAACCGACTCTTTGTAACCCTAGCCCTCTCCGGTGTCTATATAAACCGGAGGGTTTTAGTCCGTAGGACAACAACCATTATAACAATCATATCATAGGCTAGCTTCTAGGGTTTAGCCTCCTTGATCTCGTGGTAGATCCACTCTTGTATTACCCATATCATCAATATCAATCAAGCAGGAGTAGGGTTTTACCTCCATCGAGAGGGCCTGAACCTGGGTAAAAACATCGTGTCCCTTGTCTCCTGTTACCATCCGCCTAGACGCACAGTTTGGGACCCCCTACTCGAGATCCGCCGGTTTTGACACCGACAAACACTTTCAGGGATCGAGAAATTGGCAATTGGCCGGATGAAGGAGAGCCGGCATGGGATAGTCTTCGGCAGGAGCCGGAACGATCAATGTTTGCGATCAGGATTGTTGATTTTTAAGCTGACAGTATGAGGGTTTGGCGTTTTATGCATTGCTGAGGCAACATGATCCGTCGAATCCGAATATGAGATCAGTTTTTTCAGCTACAGTTGCGTATCGCCAAGGTCGAGAGGAGTTTTGCGGTAGCTGTTGAACGCCGCGTCATATCAATCCGTATCAATCCGAGGAGGAATGATCTGTACCGAAGCTGGCAGGATTTTTTACTGCATATTTGGTGGCCGGATCAAGAAGCACCCGTCACCAGTTGCGGCTCAAGTTCAGTTTCCAAGAAATCAGAAAACTTTGGCGAGTCACTGCGGCCATCGCTGACCGCCAAAACCCGTATAAATTCCATGATACGACCTGTGATGGCCGCGGTACAAGGTGCGTGCATAAGTTGATTTACGCCTAAGGCCACGTGCCACGGAAAAACTATTAGCCCAGATGTTTGGCGTGCCCACTTCAAACAAACCCAATGGAAAAATTCTTATTGTGAGCTCAGCGTAAAAGAAAAAGGGATAAAAGAAGCCCACGACTCAGAGGAAGACACGGATATGGATCGGTCAAACCAACTGCGGTCTGGAGGATAGCTGAGATGTGGGTTGGACTCGAGTGACAGCGGCGCCGTTGAGTCGCTACTACCGGCCTTGGCCCTGCCGTCTCTGCTGCTGCACTCCTGAGCCACCGCAGCGACAAGCCACCTGTTCCAAGTAGCCGCCTCTGCTGCATCTCCGGCCGCGCCGCGAGTCGCCTCCGTCAAAGTGGCCAAGCCGCCTCTCCGCCGGTCTCCGAGCGCCGCCGGAGAGCCACTGGCCAGCCGCCGCCCTGGTCTGCCTTCACAGCCGGACTGTGCCGCCGCGTCCTTGTCTCTGCCTCGTCAATCAGCCTCTGCCTCGTGCGTGACCCGCGGAGTCGCCACTGCTGCTCGCTCTGACCTGCCGGGGTGAGCCGCCTGCGAGCTACGGTCGTGCTCACCTCCGCCTTGTCGGACACCTCCACTCTGAGCCGCCGTCGCAGATGTATCCCTACGACCCGCCGTTCGCCACCGGGTGACCCGCTTGGCTGCTGTGCCTCTGCCACAGTCGCCGCCGGCACCTCTCAAGTCGCCTTGCACCGGCTCCACCGGGCTGCGTCAAGACGGTTGCCCGCCTCTGCTGCTGCTGGCGGGTCACCGCCATCTACAACCGCTACAGCAAAAGGGCGGCCACCCTGTTGACCCTGCGGGCGCGCCCCTGCTTCCGCCGCACCTCGCCGACGAGCCGCTGTCTCCATGGCCTTGTTGAAACGCTATTGCTGACCGTGACTCCGTTTCAGATGTGCCGTATCGCTGCTATTTCAAAGTCCAGAAACAAAACAACTTGGACGGTGCTAACAGGAATCAGCCAAAGCTAAACATGATTAGCTAAAGCCAAAGCAATCACGCATTGATGTCCAAAAAGGTACTATTTGGGCATATCCTCCCAAGCTTCATGGATGCGTGGGTGGATGTGAAGGCCCATTAAAACTGCAGGAGGGATTTTGCTTCTTGCTTTGATCCCTACTTCTGAATAAATCAGGTGATATCTATCTGAGTCTATTTTATCAGCACATATTTTGTTTGAGAACAATTACTTTGGTCTATATATTTTTATGTGCAGCAAAGGTGGTGCTGTGTTGTGCCCCTGAAGTGTACGTCAGCACCATTACGCACCGGCGTCTGCGTCCGCTTACTGATGGAACAGGTGTGCGTAAGTCGCCACCCGTGCAGCTTAATCTACATCAACCCGTCGGAACCGCGTTGAGCTGTCCTTGCCGTTTTGAGCCACCGGGGTTATATTAAGTCGCCGGCCTACCTGAGCCGCCGGAACTATATTGAGCCGCTGGTCTGTCTGAGCTACCTCTGTCGCGATAAACGGGTCATCCGTCGTCCAAACAAATCAGGTGATATCCATCCGAGTTTGTTTTATTAGCACATGTTGTTTTTGTCAAAGAACAAGTTTGTCTTTGCCTTGGTCTGCAATATTGTTTATGCAGGGCAATTATTTATGACATATTATACCGCGGAGATGGAGGCATGCCAGCATCTTCGGGCACATATGATCGTCATTACTCAACGGACTCCCGCACCGGCTTACAACGCCGTGGTCGTCCCTCGCGACCACGCCCGCTTACAACAAGGAGGACAACTTGCCCGTTCGCACGGCTTACAACGCCACGGCCGGTTCATCTATCTGTGCCGCCTCAGATGTTACAGTCGTCTTTACCGTCCGTCTCTCGTGGCCTGGTCTACATCAACACACCGGGCCGCACCTGTCTGCATGAGCTGTTTATTGAGTATGAGCAAGTCACTGCTTGGGAAGCCCGGCTTTTCTTCCAACAAATTGGAGGCAAATTATCATGTATTATCAGCCGTCGTCTGCACTGGATGGCACAATGGGCAGGCGCACAAGTTGCCGCCACTACAGTTTGGTTAAACTTCAAACAGCCAGTTGGAAGGAACTATTGGCCGAGTTGCTGACACGGCTCATACGGGATCATTTATAAACCCGCCGCAGTCACCTCAACTTTGTGTGGATTCACATCGCGCTATCAACGCCAATGATGTATACCTTCTGCAATGGTCAAATATGGAGAATCTCAAGCCAACTCCTCGAGTCGTCTTGAGACTCGGGGGCTACAATTGTATGACTCGGCAAAATTAGCCGGTTTCAATGAATTCAAGAACTCCGGGTCATTGAATGGAAAAATAACCCGGGCCCCGGAGACTACTGCTAGACTGATGAAAATTTAAAAGCCGTCAGAAGATTTTCGGCTCAAAATAAAGACTCTGGTTTAAAATCCGGTTCAAGAGACATCTTTCTCCCACAAAGCACTAAAGCTCTCAAAATCCGGTTCAAAAGCCGGCCCAGGGTAAATTTGTCCCTCACAAATTTTTTAAGCTCTCAAATCCAGCTCAAAATCCGGCTCAAGGTAAATTTGTCCCTCACAAATTTTTGAAGCTTTCAAATCCGGTTTAAAGTTCCGGTTCAAAAAGAATTAATCTCTCGCAAGTTCGAGTTCTAAGAAAAATTAAAGGTTGCCAAAAAGAACTTGCTGCCATGATGCGCGGTTCAAACATAGGTATCCTGCCTTACGGCTTATCTTATTATGGTCACTTGGGGGCTTCCTGCTCATCGAGTATAGCTGTCGGTACCCTCTTGATCAGTGCAATGCTAATATATGGTCACTTGGGGGCTTCCTGTTCAAACATAGGTCGTATTCGAACCAAAGAGAACATAGCTGTCGAAACCCTTTTGATCGGCACACTGCCAAACTCACTAGGAGGCTTCTTGATCGTATCCGAATCATAGCTTAACCTCTTTTGGGTCCAACGTGGATAGTATTCGAATTAGCGTCGTTAAACAACTCTCAAGGTCATTTGGGGGCTTCCTGTTCAAACATAGGTCGTATTCGAACCAAAGAGAACATAGCTATCGGTACCCTCTTGATCGGCAACGCCAAAGCCACTAGGGGCTATATGATCGTATTTGAATCTTAGCTCAACCCCTTTGGAACGGTTTTCTGATTGTATACGAATCAGAAGCCTTAAACTTTTTAAGTCTTTTTTGCGAACAACTTTTGGGTTTGACTTGAGACCTTTTTTGGATCATATCTCAAATATATATGAGTGGTTTATGCTTAACACGGTTTGATTTTTTGACTATAAGTCGCCAGCTTATGACAATCATCATCTATGTGGAAGCATTGGCTTCTAAAGATTGGGTTATCACCCTTACTGCACAGGTCATGTAAACCGGCAGTACAAATTCAATATCACAGTGGTTATATGTGAGGTATTATGACCCGCCCTGCGGCAAACCGCCAAGAGTTCTTGTGATCTACTTGTGTGCAGGGTAAGACTACATTTGGGTGGTTACCCGCCCTGGCTATTGACGTTAAGTCGCCAGGGCATATGTTGTTTAAACTCTGTGCAGGATTTTGCTACCTCTTGAGCACTGCGTTGGATTTCCTAGAAGAGGAGAGGATGATGCAGCAAAGTAGCGTAAGTATTTCCCTCAGTTTTTGAGAACCAAGGTATCAATCCAGTAGGAGACCACGCACAAGTCCCTCGTACCTACACAAAACGATAGCTACTCGCAACCAACGCAATTAGGGGTTGTCAATCCCTTCACGGTCACTTACGAGAGTGAGATCTGATAGAGATGATAAATAATATTTTTGGTATTTTTGATAGATAGATGCAAAGTGAAAAGTAAAAGGCAAAGTAAAAACAAAGCAAGTAATAAGCGATAGACATTGATATGATGAGAATAGACCCGGGGGCCATAGGTTTCACTAGTGGCTTCTCTCAACAGCATAAGTATTCTACAGTGAGTGAACAAATTACTGTTGAGCAATTGACAGAATTGAGCATAGTTATGAGGATCTCTAGGTATGACCATGTATATAGGCATCACGTCCGAGACATATAGATCGAAACGATTCTGCATCTACTACTATTACTCCACTCATCGACCGCTATCCAGCATGCATCTAGAGTATTAAGTCAAAAACAGAGTAACACCTTAAGCAAGATGACATGATGTAGAGGGATAAATTCATGCAATATGATAAAAAACCATCTTATTATCCTTGATGGCAACAATACAATACGTGCCTTGCTGCCCCTTCTGTCACTGGGAAAGGACACCGCAAGATTGAACCCAAAGCTAAGCACTTCTCCCATTGCAAGAACTACCAATCTAGTTGGCCAAACCAAAAAAGATAATTCGAAGAGACTTGCAAAGATAACTCAATCATACATAAAAGAATTCACAGAAGATTCAAATATTGTTCATAGATAAACTGGATCATAAACCCACAATTCATTGGTCTCAACAAACACACCGCAAAAAGAAGAACATTACATCGAATAGATCTCCACGAGAGAGGGGGAGAACATTGTATTGAGATCCAAAAAGAGAGAAGAAGCCATCTAGCTACTAGCTATGGACTCGAAGGTCTGAAGTAAACTACTCACACTTCATCGGAGGGGCTATGGTGTTGATGTAGAAGCCCTCCGTGGTGGATGCCCCCTCCGGCGGAGCTCCCGAATAGGCCCCAAGATGGAATCTCGTGGATACAGAAGGTTGCGGCGGTGAAATTAGGTTTTTGGCTCCTGTTCTGATCGTTTGGGATACGTAGGTATATATAGGAGGAAGGAGTACGTCAGTTGAGCAACAGGGGGGCCACGAGGCAGGGGGCGCGCCCTAGGGGGCGCCCCCCACCCTCGTGACCGCCTCTGTTACGTCTTGGAGTAGGGTCCAAGTCTCCTGGATCACGTTCGGTGAGAAAATCACGTTCCTGAAGGTTTCATTCCGTTTGGACTCCGTTTGATATTCCGTTTCTTTGAAACACTGAAATAGGCAAAAAAAACAGCAATTCTAGGCTGGGCCTCCGGTTAATAGGTTAGTCCCAAAAATAATATAAAAGTGGAAAATAAAGCCCAATATAGTCCAAAATAGTAGATAGAGTAGCATGGAGCAATCAAAAATTATAGATACATTGGAGACGTATCAGTCATCCCCAAGCTTAATTCCTGCTCGTCCTCGAGTAGGTAAATGATAAAAAGGAATTTTTGATGCGGAGTGATACTTTGGCATAATTTCAATGTAAATCTTCTTAACTGTGATATGAATATTCAGATCCGAAAGATTCAAGACAAAAGTTCATATTGACATAAGAATAGTAATACTTCAAGCATACTAATCAAAGCAATCATGTCTTCTCAAAATAACATGGCCAAAGAAAGTTATCCCTACGAAATCATATAGTCTGGCTATGCTCCATCTTCCCCACACAAAATATTTAAATCATGCACAACCCCGATGACAAGCCAAGCAATTGTTTCATACTTATGACATTCTCAAAACTTTTTCAATCTTCACGCAATACATGAGCGTGAGCCATGGATATAGCACTATATGTGGAATAGAAGGGTGGTTGTGGAGAAGACAAAAAGAGGGAAGATAGTCTCACATCAACTAGGCGTATCAATGGGCTATGGAGATGCCCATCAATAGATATCAATGTGAGTGAGTAGGGATTAACATGCAATGAATGCACTAGAGCTATAAGTATATGAAAGCTCTACAAAAGAAACTAAGTGGGTGTGCATCCAACTCGCTTGCTCACGAAGACCTAGGGCATTTTGAGGAAGCCCATCATTGGAATATACAAGCCAAGTTCTATAATGAAAAATTCCCACTAGTATATGAAAGTGACAAAATGAGAGACTCTCTATCATGAAGATCTTGGTGCTACTTTGAAGCACAAGTGTGGTAAAAGAATAGTAGCATTGTCCCTTCTCTCTTTTTCTCTCATTTTTTTATTTGGGCCTTTCTCTTTTTTTTGGCCTCTTTTTTTTCGTCTGGAGTCTCATCCCGACTTGTGGGGGAATCATGGTCTCCATCATCCTTTCCTCACTTGGGACAATGCTCTAATAATGATGATCATCACACTTTTATTTTTCTTACAACTCAAGAATTACAACTCGATACTTAGAACAAAGTATGACTCTATATGAATGCCTCCGGTGGAGTACTGAGATATGCAATGAATCATGAGTGACATGTATGAAAGAATTATGAATGGTGGCTTTGCCACAAATACAATGTCAACTACATGATCATGCTAGCAATATGACAATGATGGAGCGTGTCATAATAAATGGAACGGTGGAAAGTTGCATGGCAATATATCTCGGAATGGCTATGGAAATGCCATGATAGGTAGGTATGGTGGCTGTTTTGAGGAAGATATATGGTGGGTGTATGATACCGGCGAAAAGTGCGCGGTATTAGAGAGGCTAGCAATGGTGGAAGGATGGGAAAAAGTGCGTATAATCCATGGACTCAACATTAGTCATAAAGAAATCATATACTTATTGCAAAAATCTAGAAGTTATCAAAGCAAAGTATTACGCGCATGCTCCTAGGGGGATAGATTGGTAGGCAAGACCATCGCTCGTCCCCAACCGCCACTCATAAGGAAGACAATCAATAAATAAATCATGCTCCGAGTTCATCACATAACGGTTCACCATACGTGCATGCTACGGGAATCACAAACTTCAACACAAGTATTCTTTAAATTCACAACTACTTAACTAGCATGACTCTAATATCACCATCTTCATATCTCAAAAAAATTATCAAGCATCAAACTTATCTTAGTATTCAACGCACTCAAAAGAAAGTTTCACATATCTTGAATACCAAGTATATTATCATTAAGCAAATTACCATGCTATTAACGACTCTCAAAATAATCTAAGTGAAGCATGAGAGATCAATAGTTTCTTTAAAACAAATCCACCACCGTGCTCTAAAAGATCTAAGTGAAGCACTAGAGCAAAAATTATCACGCTCAAAAGATATAAGTGAAGCACTATGAGCAAAACTATCAAGCTCAAAAGATATAAGTGAAGCACATAGAGTGTTCTAACAAATTCCAATTCATGTATGGCTCTCTTAAAAGGTGTGTACAGCAAGGATGATTGTGGTAAACTAACAAGCAAATACGCAAATAATACAAGATGCTCCAAGCAAAACACATATCATGTGGTGAATAAAAATATAGCTCCAAGTAAATTACCGATGGAAGTGGACGAAAGAGGGGATGCCTTCCGAGGCATCCCCAAGCTTTGAATTTTTGGTGTCCTTGGATTATCTTGGGGGTGCCATGGGCATCCCCAAGCTTAGGCTCTTGCCACTCCTTGTTCCATAATCCATCAAAAGAATTCACCCAAAACTTGAAAACTTCACAACACAAAACTCAACAAAAATCTCGTGAGCTCCGTTAGAGAAAGAAAACAAAAGACTACTTCAGGTTACTGTAATGAACTCATTCTTTATTTATATTGGTGTTAAACCTACTGTATTTCAACTTCTCTATGGATTATAAACTATTTTACTAGCCATAGATTCATCAAAATAAGCAAACAACACCCGCAAAACAGAATCTGTCAAAAACAGAACCGTCTGTAGCAATCTGTAACTAACGCAAACTTCTGGAACTCTAAAAATTCTACCAAAATAGGAAGTCCTGGACAATTTGTCTATTTAACAGCAGCAAAAATAATCAACGCAAAAGCACGTTTCTGTGATTTGACAAAATTATATTCGTGCACGCAAAGTTTCTGTTTTTCAGCAGAATCAAATCAACTATCATCGTAGGTTATCCTATAGGTTCTACTTGGCACAAACACTAATTAAAACATAAAACCACATCCAAACAGAAGCTAGATGGATTATTTATTCCAAAACAGAAGCAAAAACATAAAACAAAAATAAAATTGGGTTGCCTCCCAACAAGCGCTATCATTTAACGCCCCTAGCTAGGCATAAAAGCAAGGATAGATCTAGGTATTGCCATCTTTAGTAGGCAATCCATAAGTGGCTCTCATGATAGATTCATATGATAATTTTATTTTCTTTCTAGGGAAGTGTTCCATGCCCTTCTTCAAGGGAAATTGGAATCTAATATTCCCTTCCTTCATATCAATAATTGCACCAATCGTTCTAAGGAAAGGTCTACCAAGAATAATAGGACATGAAGGATTGCAATCTATATCAAGAACGATAAAATCTACGGGCACATAATTCCTATTTGCAACAATAAGAACATCATTAATTCTTCCCATAGGCTTTTTAATAGTGGAATCCGCAAGATGCAAGTTTAGAGAGCAATCATCAAAATCACGAAAATCTAGCAAATCACCTAAAGTTTTGGGAATGGTAGAGACACTAGCACCCAAATCACACAAAGCATGAAACTCATAATCTTTAATTTTAATTTTAATAGTAGGTTCCCACTCATCATAGAGTTTTCTAGGGATAGAAACTATCAACTCAAGTTTTTCTTCATAAGATTGCATCAAGGCATCAACAATGTGTTCGGTAAAGGCTTTATTTTGGCTATAAGCATGAGGAGAATCTAGCACGGATTGCAACAAGGAAATACAACCAATTAAAGAACAATTTTCATAATTAAATTCCTTGAGATCCAAAATAGTGGGTTTAGCAACATCTAGGTTTTTATTTCTTTCAATCCCACTTTCATCAATTTCATCATCAATATCTAGAAACTCTGAATTCTTAGAACGCCTTCTAGGTAAAGGAAGATCATATTCAATTTCATCAAGATTCATATTGCAAAACAAAGATTTAACGGGGGGCACATCAATAACTTTTAGATCTTCATCTTGATTTTAATAGGAATTGGAAGAACACGCTTTAATAAAGGCATCTTTGGAAGCATGCATCCTAGCGGTTCTTTCGTTGCACTCATCAATGGAAATTCTCATGGCTTTGAGAGACTCATTGATATCATTCTTAGGATGAATAGATCTAAGCTTTAAAGAATCAATTTCAAGAGAAATTCTATCAACGTTCCTAGCCAAATCATCAACTTTAAGCAATTTATCTTCAAGCAAAGCATTAAAATTCTTTTGTGAATTCATAAACTCTTTAACACTACTCTCAAATTCAGAGGGCATCTTATTAAAATTTTCATAAGAGTTGTTGTAGGAATTTCCATAATTATTAGAAGGATTACTAGGATAAGGCCTAGGATTAAAATTCCCTCTATACGCGTTGTTTCCAAAACTATTCCTACCAACAAAATTCACATCCATAGATTCATTATTATTCTCAATCAAAGTAGACAAAGGCATATCATTGGGATCAAGAGGAGTTTTTTTAGGAGCAAACATCTTCATAAGTTCATCCATCTTTTCACTCAAAACATTGATTTCTTCTATAGCATGCACTTTTTTACTAGAAGATCTTTCGGTGTGCCATTGAGAATAATTAGCCATAATATTATCAAGAAATTTTGTAGCATCTCCTAACGTAATTTCCATAAACGTGCCTCCCGCGGCTGAATCTAAAAGATTTCTAGAAGCAAAATTCAATCCGGCATAAAAAATTTGTATGATCATCCATAAATTCAAACCATGAGTAGGGCAATTGCGAAACATCAATTTCATTCTTTCCCAAGATTGGGCAACATGCTCATGATAAAGTTGTTTAAAATTCATAATATCGTTCCTAAGAGTGATGATCTTAGCGGGAGGAAAATACTTAGAGATAAAAGCATCTTTGCACTTGTTCCAAGAATCAATACTATTTTTAGGCAAAGACAAAAACCAAACTTTAGCACGATCTCTAAGCGAAAACAGAAATAACTTCAATTTGACAATATTGTTATCCGTATCTTTCTTTTTTTTGCATATCACACAAATCAACAAAATTGTTTAGATGAGTAGAGGCATCTTCACTAGGAAGGCCGGCGAATTGATCTTTCATAACAAGATTCAGCAAAGCGGTATTGATTTCACAAGACTCATCATTATTAAGAGGAGCAATCGGAGTACTAAGGAAATCATTATTATTGGTATTTGAGAAATCACACAATTTGGTATTATCTTGCGCCATGGCAACAAGTAATCCAACACACAAGCAAACAGAAAGGCAATGGAAAAAGGCAACGGGAAAGAGAGGAGGAGATTGGGAAAGAGAGGGCGAATAAAACGGCAAGGGTGAAGTGGGAGAGAGGAAAACGAGAGGCAAATGACAAATAATGTAATGCGAGAGATAGGGATTGTGATGGGTACTTGGTATTGTTGACTTGCTTGTGTGAGCCTCCCCGGCAACGGCGCCAGAAATTCTTCTTGTTACCTCTTGAGCACTGCGTCAGATTTCCCCGAAGAGGAGAGGATGATGCAGCAAAGTAGCGTAAGTATTTCCCTCAGTTTTTGAGAACCAAGGTATCAATCCAGTAGGAGACCACACACAAGTCCCTCGTACCTACACAAAACGATAGCTACTCGCAACCAACGCGATTAGGGGTTGTCAATCCCTTCACGGTCACTTACGAGAGTGAGATCTGATAGAGATGATAAATAATATTTTTGGTATTTTTGATAGATAGATGCAAAGTGAAAAGTAAAAGGCAAAGTAAAAACAAAGCAAGTAAATAAGCGATAGAGATTGATATGATGAGAATAGACCCGGGGGCCATAGGTTTCACTAGTGGCTTCTCTCAAGAGCATAAGTATTCTACGGTGGGTGAACAAATTACTATTGAGCAATTGACAGAATTGAGCATAGTTATAAGGATATCTAGGTATGATCATGTATATAGGCATCACGTCCGAGACAAGTAGATCGAAACGATTCTGCATCTACTACTATTACTCCACTCATCGACCGCTATCCAGCATGCATCTAGAGTATTAAGTTAAAAACAGAGTAATGCCTTAAGCAAGATGACATGATGTAGAGGGATAAATTCATGCAATATGATAAAAACCCCATCTTTTTATCCTCGATGGCAACAATAAAATACGTGCCTTGCTGCCCCTTCTGTCACTGGGAAAGGACACCGCAAGATTGATCCCAAAGCTAAGCACTTCTCCCATTGCAAGAACTACCAATCTAGTTGGCCAAACCAAAAAAGATAATTCGAAGAGACTTGCAAAGATAACTCAATCATACATAAAAGAATTCACAGAAGATTCAAATATTGTTCATAGATAAACTGGATCATAAACCCACAATTCATCGGTCTCAACAAACACACCGCAAAAAGAAGAAGATTACATCGAATAGATCTCCACGAGAGAGGGGGAGAACATTGTATTGAGATCCAAAAAGAGAGAAGAAGCCATCTAGCTACTAGCTATGGACCCGAAGGTCTGAAGTAAACTACTCACACTTCATCGGAGGGGCTATGGTGTTGATGTAGAAGCCCTCCGTGGTGGTGCCCCCTCCCGCGAAGCTCCCGAACAGGCCCCAAGATGGGATCTCGTGGATACAGAAGGTTGCGGCGGTGGAATTAGGTTTTTGGCTCCTGTTCTGATCGTTTGGGGATACGTAGGTATATATAGGAGAAAGGAGTACGTCGGTGGAGCAACAGGGGGGCCACGAGGCAGGGGGGCGCGCCCTAGGGGGGGCGCCCCCCACCCTCGTGACCGCCTCTGTTACGTCTTGGAGTAGGGTCCAAGTCTTCTGGATCATGTTCGGTGAGAAAATCACGTTCCCGAAGGTTTCATTCCGTTTGGACTCCGTTTGATATTCCGTTTCTTTGTAACACTGAAATAGGCAAAAATAGCAATTCTGTGTTGGGCCTCCGGTTAATAGGTTAGTCCCAAAAATAATATAGAAGTGGAAAATAAAGCCCAATATAGTCCAAAGCAGCAGATAAAGTAGCATGGAGCAATCAAAAATTATAGATACGTTGGAGACGTATCAGATTTGCAGAACTATGACTTATATAAATGCTTCAGTCCAAGCTCATCACTGAAATTGGTGTCTCAAAAGAGTTATCAATTATTGATTTTCTCAAGGGCTATAGGCCACCGGGTTACAAAAATTCCGGCGTGAATGTGCATTAAGTCGTCATCGGCCAAGAGCCGCCAGGTATTTAAAACTCCGGATTTACTTGTCAACCGATGAGGTATTCAAATCTTTAATAGCCAAAACTGGCTGGATTTACGTGATGATATTGAATGATTGAGGTTTTCATACCGGATTATATTATTCAAATCTTGAATAGCCAACATGGCTGGATTTCTATTGTGATTATCAATAACCAGTGTTATGATTGAGGTTTTCAAAGTCGCTTTAGCGCAACAGCTATTATTTTTATCAATAGGTGTGATTTATTTCACAATGGAGGAAATCATCCCGAGTCGCTGCAGGCTTACGACCCGGCACTTGGGGGCTACATTGTTGAAATCAAGATTACATGGAATATACAAGTCCCATGTCACTGCCAGCATGCACCATGGTACTTGGGGGCTAATGCAAAGTCATTTTTTGCTCAACTTATTGAAGACCTGACTCATCACATTTTAAATGAGCCGGCCCTTGGGGGCTACCAATTGCTCCTGTCGGAAATTCAAGGTACACAAGCCTTAATCCATTATATTGAAAGATCCATTATTCAGTTGGTAGAGTACAAAGCTCTTAACCTTGTGGACGTGGGTTCAAGCCCCATGGTGGAGATTACATCATTTGATGGTATTATCAATGAATCATATACAAAGTCCCAGCTCAGTAATATCTTATTGAGCCGGCCCTTGGGGGCTACACGTTGTTGTTCAAGTTTACATGATCATATTTACAAAGTCCCTGCTCATTATTGCATAATGACCCGACACTTGGGGGCTACACTGGTTGAAATCTTTATGAGCATAAGACAATTACAAGTCCCAGGTTGCTGCAAGCATGACAACCCGACACTTGGGGGCTACAGGTGATATGCATATAAGGGAGGAATAACTTCAAATTATCAGTTTTGAGCAAATCAGGTATTATATTATTATCAGAAAAACCTGCAAAGTTTATGACCCGGCGTCATCATAAGATTAACCCGGCATCAGCAATAGTTATGACCCGGTGTTATCAATATTTACAAGCTGACAATTTTGCTCGCCAGCCTCTACATCTTTAAACCGGTGGATCACCAGATGAATCTTGGGTCCAATATGTTTATTAAGCCGGCGCCTTGGAAGCCGATTCAAGTGGATTATTTCTTACAATATTTCTCTACAAAAGACCAATGCCAGCAAATTGACTCTGAAGCTGGCCTATTGACCCGGATTTCTTAAAAGAAGTATCTGGATTTCTTTTGCATTCACAAAGTTTGAACATATCTACTAAAGGAGATTTGCTATGAGTTCATGGGCATGTATCAAGAAGGAAATGACAAGGATTTAAAGATGATCAGGTGCCAGCTTACAAAAATTTAAACCGGAGCACAACCTATCAAGTTTGTTCTTGTGTTTATTTTACAGGATTAGTTTAACATGGATAAATCCAAATAAACTGGGTCTAATGTCGGGGATATACCCCGCGGTATGACCCGGCCGCAATTGGCGACTCACTGGTGACCCGCCCGGAGCTTGGCGATTCACAGATAACCTGCCCGATCTTGGCGACTCATTAGTAACCCGGCGGGCGGGTCAGATGGACAACAAGGCCCAAAGCCCAGAAGGCCGGCTCACGTTATGATGGGCTGTATTAAGAGGAAAGGGATGACGAATATTTCCTTTACAAGGAAGCAAGACCCGGACTTGTAATCAACTTGTAAGAGAAGATAGACTAGTCCTAGTCCTACTAGGACTCCACATGTAACCCGCCCCTCTAACTTATATAAGGAGGGGCAGGGCTCCCCAAGAGGGACAAGAAAAATAATCTCTAGGGCTAGACACATCTAAGAGGAGAGCCGGTTTATGCGGCAACTCCCTCATGAGCATAATGAGACCTAGCCACAAACATCATGTAGGGCTATTCCGGATGATGTTTCCCGGGGCCCGAAGCTGTCTAAATTCTTGTCTTGTGTGTCGCGTCTCTCATCCCGATCAACCCCTCTCAAGCTACTACATAGATGCGTTGGCCTCACGACTAAGTCCTGACACTAAGGACATCTGCTGTGACAAATCCACGACAGTAAGCAATTGCTTGCTGGGAAGAGGAGGAGAGGCAGGGAATGAGACTTGAGTATATGAAGGAGTAGAGGCAGGGGAAGAAGAGGGGGCGACTGGATCTGGCGGCTATGGACCAGAGGAGATTGGGACCCCGCAGGTGGAGGAGGAGGGACAGGGGAGCACGGGAGGGAAGCTGGAGCAGGAGAGGCACACCGGAACATGGGAGTAGGAGTAATAGATAAAAAGTTATTTATCCAACAATTGTGAATATCGATGGAGAAATACTTCCTCCATTTCTTTTTACTCCGCGTATAAAATTTGGTCAAAGTCAAAGTACACAAAGTTTGATCAAATTTATATCAAAAAAATATGAACATCTACAATACAAAAACTATATAATATGAAAATACATTTCATGGCGTAACTGATAATACTAATTCCATATTATGAATGTTGATATTTCTTAATATATAGTTAGT
This sequence comes from Triticum timopheevii, assembly GCA_963921465.1. Classification (NCBI taxonomy): domain Eukaryota; kingdom Viridiplantae; phylum Streptophyta; class Magnoliopsida; order Poales; family Poaceae; genus Triticum; species Triticum timopheevii. The sequence continues at coordinate 84,311,433 of OY997274.1, forward strand.
CAAATTTTACAAAGCTTGACTTTGACCAAACTTTATATGCAGACTAAAAAAACGGAGGGAGTATTTGCTTAGAGCATCTCCAGCCGTTCGGCCTCCCAGGGGTTCCATATTCGAAAAAGACCGGCCTGGGGCAAGCCGGCACTAGATCGGCCCCTGGGGTTCGTTTTTCCCCAGCCACGCACCCAGGCGCCGCCCCCCAAGGCGCTCCATATTCGAAAAATATCATTCCCGCTCAAAGAAACAACAAACCGGCGATCATCGCAATAGTTCGGCGACTCGGTGCCACAGTTCGGCGATCAAAATAAAAGGATATGCAATAGTTCGGCGTAGAAAAAAGCCAGGGCGCGTACGGATGCCCGGGTGGATTCATCATCGCCGCGCGCCGCCTCCGCTTGTTCGGCCGCCGCGCGCTCCCTGGCCTTCTTGGCCCTGTTGCGCCTGTCGGCGGTGACGGCTTCCCGGCGCTCCACGTCCGCCTTCCACTCGGCATTGGTCATGCCGGGGGGCTTGGACAGCGGAGCCCTAGGCTTTGTTTGCTTCGTCGGGGCGGCGGCGGCGGGATCCGTCGCGCCGCGCGGCATCACGTACTTCTTCGGCGGCATGGCGGGCGAAACTGCAGGGGTGGAGGCGGGGTTTGGCGGGAGGAACGGAGAAGAGAGGGGGAGCGGGAGGAAACGGCGGGAAAAAGTCTTCCAGTCGCCGACAGAGCGGCCCCACGCCGCTTTTCGCTTCCGCCGGCGCGCCCAGGCGACACCCGGTCGCTTGGGTTTGGGGCGGGACCGCCGGCTCTGGATTTCGCCAAACCGGCGCTAAACGAGATCCTAGGGGCGCGACTGAGCTGATTTTCGGCCACCGGCGCTAAAAATTCGCCTAGGGGGGTCCTGTGGGGGCGCGGCTGGAGATGCTCTTATACGTTGACTAAAATGTTTTTGTTAGTTTTGATTGTCTGAATTTTAAAGCGACATAAATTTAGTTGAAATTATGACAAGACACTGTCAAATTCAAATGTTCACCCCCATTAGGCGTTACGCTAAACCAACTCGACCCAACCCAAGATATCAAAGAGCAAGAAGTGCCAAACGAGTTTCTCTTTTGGAGGAGTGTTTTTGATACCATTCTGATCGTCTCTCGGTATCTCACATCTTGGCGGTTGTTTTGGCGTCTTTTAGAAGGAATCTGCTTGTCGATTATATGGCATTGAACCTAGATTACTAAAGGCTTTGCGTCCAATCTGGCATTGTCGTTAGAGATGAGGCGGAGATGAGTCGAAAGAGGATTTCCTGGCTTCATTTTCATCCGTATAATGCTCCTTTTGACACTACAGTGGATCTAGTAGTGTTTATGTTTGATAGATCAAGGTCTCCATACCACCAAACAAAGAGACACATTCAGACAGTTCCCCCGATACTAAGGAAAAAATAAATAAAGTTTGTCATTGGAGGTTTGGTCTTCTCTAATATTTTTTCATTGATGTGTTCAGTCTTGATTTCTGGACACGTACGGGACATATCCTCTCTATTTTTTGTCTGAGACCAGACCGATGAGCTACGATGTGCATGCGCTATTAACCTATCTCGCGCTTAGTGAGGTCTCTACATCAATGCAAATCAAATCACCCGTTGCATAAGTCCTAGAGTGGAGTGGACTCGGCGATCTTCTTATGGATGACCGGTCACTTCTCTCCCATGAAAAGTCCTCCAAAATGTGAAGACTCCGTATATTATTTTTCTTGAAACGGAACACTTGAAATTCAACGACACTTCCCTTTCGTATTTTTTTTTAACTGAGAAAACCACAAACCCCCCAAAAATCTAACTCCTTTCTTTTCTATTTTTTTAATCAAGGAAACATACATTTATGTTCGCCAGTGCTAAGTTCAGTAGAAAATTAGAGTTGATAAACAAAAAAAAAATATGTGACATGTATGAGAGTTCTGTTTGACTTGTACTCCATGAAGAGTAGTCGATTTTCCAAAGAACCCACCGGTGACTGGACGATCAGGAAGACGGTGGTACCCCTAGCTCATCAGAGATCAAACCTTAAGTTTGACGCTGTGGTATCTCATCACTAATAAAAATTATTCTTTCAGTAGTAGGTGGTGGTTCCGTCGGTAATAAGGTGCTCGCGATGACTTCATACTTGTTCGGATCCTCTCGGCCACGACTGCGGCTCCTGGAGCGGAGTGAGCGGCAACACATTTTCAGGGAGTGGCTCAAACCGAGCTCCACGTTCACTCTAGAGCGTTGAGTGGAATTTTCAGATTGAAGAGGTTCCGAACAGGCTCTTCATCAATCTTCACGCTCTGCAACTTCGATCGTGTTTCAGTAGATGTTGTAGACTCTGCTTGAGTGTGGCGACGTGAGTGTCGGCGTTTCTGGAAAAAAAATTCAATTTTGGAGAAAAGAAAAAACACAAAACACGAGCTCACCCCGTGCTACCGACCGATGCAGAGCCGTTTGAATTGCCGGCCGTCCGCAGCGAATCTAACGGCTGGCGGCGACGCCGTATCCCACCAGCACGCCCAAATCACCGCGTCGTCCGCACGCGCGTCAGTCTCTCGTCGGTCGCCGCACTCCCTCGATTCGCGCCGGCGGCGATGTCAGGACCCTGTTTCACTGCACAGCTTAACTGAAGAAGGATACTGCAACTCTGAAGAAATCGACAGCGAGGCCGAAGCGTTATCTGCCTGGGAAATGGACGGCGCAGATGAAACGTTTAAGCGATCAACGGCTAACTGCTTCCCTGTTCACAGTCACGCCGTTGCCGCCACCCACTGGAAGGACTACAGTAACGGAACGGCTAGCGACGGCGACACCCCCGGCTCTGCCAGCTATTAAACCCCCTCTCCAAGCCTCCAGACGCATCTTTTCCCCATTCTACAAGATTGTAATATCTAGCGTAGCTCTAGAACCCTAGTATCTCTGTAGAATCCGGATTTGATCCTCGAACCAATTTGTACTCGCTATTATCTTTGTAATATCAAGTCGGGGCTAGTTCGAGTGAATTTGCATCCGATTACATCTCTGGTCCTGTCAATTGGTATCATGAGCCAGTGATCCTCGGAGGAGACCTGGATCTGGCCACGAATTGGGGTTGGGATCTCTCGTAAAATCCCCCAATTTTGGTGTCGGGTGCCGGCGGCGGTGCGGTCCATCTGATCGGAGGCGGCCTGGAGCAGGCATAGTTCGGCGGCAAATCGGGGAGAAACTAGGTTGCGGCCGGAACAATTCCGCCGTGGTAAAATTCCTTAGCGTATCCCTGGTTCGTGTAGCATCGGAAGGGAGATCGACGAGGAGCTTGGCTCCGGAAGGAAGAGGTCGCCGGCGAGGGTTTCGGACTTGTTCCGCTGTAAAATTCCGGAGCTGTGCGGATCAACATGCCAACCCGAAACAAACACATGGATGAAATTTCAGAAGAGATCGAGGCACTACAGACTGAACTGACGGCGCTAGGTCTGAAGCAAGACAAGATGCAAGATCAGATCGACCAGGTGCATACACGTCTCCAGACAGTTGAATCCCTGGAAAAACAATTGGGAAAGGTGGAGCTATTGGTCGAGAACAACTCCAAGGTTCAGCAAGACATCTTCGCGATCTTCCGCGAAATGAGAGCAGAGAACCCCAACCCTCCCTCCCCTGTTCCTCAAGCGTTTGTTCAATTGTTGGGACAAGTTCAAAACCAGCAGGATTCAGGTGCCAACGCAACTCAATCACAGGGAGAAAAGTTGGTCACGCCACCTGAAGAACAAACACAGCTTCAGAACATCTTGACAAGCAAAAGCACAAGTCAACAGACACAACATCAAACTGACAGAGCAGTGCAATTTATGAAGAGCATCTCAAAAGGCCCAAAAATCGATTTCCCCACATTCAATGGTGATAATCCATTAGGATGGATCAGACAGGTCAATAAGTACTTTCAACTTGCTCAAATTCCAGAGGATTGTAAAGTGGATTTGGCCTTGACTTATATCATTGGGAGAGCTGATAATTGGGTGAGGAGTGCTAGAATGGAACAAAACAAGTTGCCATGGCCAGATTTTTGCAGAGCTCTGTGTGACAGATTTGCTGACTCTAGCATCTATGACGTATTAGAGAAATTCCATAATCTGAAACAGAACACCCTCTCTGTAGCTGCCTATACTGATAAGTTCGAGGAAATCATGGCAGTAGTTAGGGATGAACATCCATACCTACAGGAGAACTACTACATAGTGAGTTTTGTCAATGGATTAAAACCTAGTATCAGGTGCAACTTAAGGCCACAGAGACCTACTACTCTGAACCAAGCATATTGGTTAGCAAGGGATTATGAGAGTGGGCTGCAAGCAAAGTACCAGTCCTATATGAACCACCAAGATAGGCAGTTGCAGTTCCATGCTGGACACCAGAAAACTGCTGTACCTCCTACAACTAATGTGCAACTTCCTCCAGCAGCACCAGCAGTCAAGAAACCTGGTATATGCTGGAGATGCAATGGGCCATGGGTTCCTGGACACAAATGCAAACAAGCACAATCTCTGCATGCTATTACTGGTGACAGTGGTACTGAAGAAATGTCACCTGAAGAAGAAGCACAACTTGCAGTTTTAACTGCAGAAGGCCATTTTACAGAAGATTCCTCTAGTTGTATGCACATATCTGCTCAAGCAGTTTCTGGCAACACATCTGAATCAACCTTGGCAGCAAGGTTGAAAAAAACGGTAGGCGTAAGCGAGGCGGTTGGCCTTCGCCTAGTGCCTAGGCGGTGCTTAAGCGCCCTAGGCATGAACTAGGCGGTAATATAGTTTTACTATCAGGGTGTATTTGTGAGTATTATGTGTGTGTCAACATTAATTTAGGGCATTAAATAAGTTAATTGCCAGCTACTGCCATTGGAATATGGCATGTTTGGCATATTAGTGCAATATGGCATGACTCCTTGCTTGGGTAGACAATTCCTTGCTTGCCCTGCCTAGACTTCCATTTATGCCCTAGGCGAGGCGTTTGGCCATCTCCTAGTGCCTAGGCGTGCCTAAGGGCCTCCTAGGCACTGCCTTTTCCAACAGAGCTTGGCAGTACACATTACAATAGGAGGAAGAGGAGGAGTGGCCCTAGTTGACACTGGGAGCACTAATACTTTCATTGACTTGAAGTTTGCCATCAAATCTGCTTGTCAACTCATCAATAACCCTACTCAGAAAGTGAAAGTAGCTGGTGGTGGATCTTTAACCACAGGAGCACATGCACCTGAAACAACTTTCAAGATTGGCAATGAAACATTCAGTAATGATTTGGTAGTTCTAGATCTTCAGGGATATGATGTGGTAATAGGATGTGACATGCTCAAGAAACACAATCCAATTTTCTTAGACTTTGATGCTAGAACAGTGACCATAACAAAAGACACAGTCAGGCAAGTCACATTTTCAGACTGCACACTATCAGATACTCCCAAATTAATTTCAGCAGAGAAATTGGACAAACTTTGTGCTGAAGGAGCAGTGGGATTTGCTATGAGCCTGAGCTTCATGACTACTATGCAACATAGTGTGGAACTCTATCCTCCTCCCACAAAAGAGATACAAGAAGTATTGGAAAAGTATGATGCACTATTTCAAGAACCTAATGCTCTTCCCCCACCTAGAGAATGTGACCACTCCATTCCACTCAAGGAGAATTCAACACCCCCCCAATGTCAGACCGTATAGAGTCCCTCATTTGCAGAAAAATGAAATGGAACAACAGATAAAACTCCTGCTGTCTAGACACATAATACAACATAGCATGAGTCCATATGCATCCCCTGCTATTTTCGTCAGGAAAAAGGGTGGAACTTGGAGATTGTGCATAGACTACAGGAAACTAAATGCACAAACAATCAAGAACAAATTTCCTATACCTGTCATAGAGGATTTACTGGATGAACTACAAGGAGCAGCAGTTTTCAGTAAGTTGGACCTAAAGTCAGGTTACCATCAGATCAGAATGAAACCAGAGGATGTCCACAAAACAGCATTCAGAACTTACTCAGGACATTATGAGTTTCTAGTTATTCCTTTTGGACTCACTAATGCACCAGCAACTTTTCAAGCCCTCGTGAACAAATTATTTGCTCCATACCTGAGGAAATTTGTCCTGGTGTTCTTTGATGACATCCTGATATTCAGCAGAACCCATGAAGAACATCAAGAACACCTCAAATTAGTCCTGGAAATTTTAAAGGCCAATAATCTTTTCTTGAACAAGTCCAAATGTGTCTTTGGCACACCTACTGTTGAATATCTGGAACATATGTTGTCTGAAGCAGGAGTGGCAACAGATCCTGAGAAAATTAGAGCAGTGCAACAGTGGGGTATCCCAACAAATACAACTGAACTGAGAAGTTTCTTGGGTTTGGCAGGTTACTACAGAAGATTTATTAAGGACTATGGTGTTATCTGTAGACCTATGCATGATCTTCTCAAGAAGGACTCCTTCCTCTGGTCTGACAGCCAAACAGTTGCATTTGACAAACTTAAGTACAGTCTAACCCATGCACCAGTTCTAGCACTTCCAGACTTCACTCTCCCATTTGAATTGGAATGTGATGCTTCTGGTACTGGCATTGGAGCTATCCTCATGCAGAAGCATAAGCCTATTGCTTATTATAGCAAATCTTTGGGTCCTAAGGCAGCAGCTCTGTCCACTTATGAAAAAGAAGTTGTGGCTATTTTGGAAGCTCTCAGAAAATGGAGACATTACTTTTTGGGCTCCTCCTTGATCATCAAAACAGATCACCAAAGCTTGAAATATATAACTGAACAAAGAATATCTGAAGGCATCCAACACAAACTGATGCTCAAGCTTTTGGAATTCACTTATACAATAGAATATAAGAAAGGAAAGGAAAACAAGGCTGCTGATGCACTTTCCAGGAAACCAAAACTCATGGAAATATCTATGGCAGTGCCTAGCTGGACTGAGAAAATAGAAACCTCCTACAGCAAAGATAGCAAATGCAAGGACCTCATAACACAGGTAACTACAGGAACTACTACACTTCCTCTGTACAGCTATACAGCTGGTATACTCAGATATAAAGATAGAATTTATATTGGAGCAGATACAGAATTCAAACAACAGTTACTATCAACCTTCCACTCTTCTCCAATTGGGGGCCACTCTGGAGTAAGGGCAACATATCATAGGATCAAGAGGATATTTTACTGGCCAAACATGAAAAAGGACACTCAGGAATATATACAAGAATGTCCAGTCTGCCAAAGAGTCAAAGGAGAAAACTGCCATTATCCAGGGCTACTTGATCCCCTCCCTATACCAGATATGGCATGGAGACACATATCCATGGATTTTGTGGAAGGCCTTCCTAAATCCCAAGGGAAAAATGTGATCTTAGTAGTGGTTGATAGATTCACTAAATACTCCTATTTTATTGCTCTATCACATCCCTTCACTGTCAGCACTGTCCTTCAAGCATTCATTGATAATGTGTTCAAACTGCATGGCTTACCAGTGTCAATGGTAACTGACAGAGATACAATATTTACAAGCAACTTCTGGCAAGCACTGTTCAAATCCTTGGGAGTAAAACTTAACATGAGTACTGCTCATCACCCACAGTCTGACGGCCAGACAGAGAGAGTGAACCAGTGTTTGGAAACCTATCTGAGAAGCATGGCTTTCAATGAACCTAAGAAGTGGCACTCCTGGTTATCTATGGCCGAATGGTGGTTCAATACATCCTATCACACAGCAACTAAATACACACCATTCCGGTGCTTGTATGGATTTCCCCCTCCACTCTTTGGGGAAGTTTCAATTCCTGGCCCTAGTGATGTAGATGCAGCTACATTTTTACAGCAAAGAGAAGAAATGCAGCAACAGTTGAAGCACAATCTTCTGGCAGCTCAACAAAGGATGAATAAATATGCATATATGAACAGAACAGACAGGCAGTTCAAAGAAGGAGAGATGGTTTATTTGAAAATGCAACCTTATCGCCTTGCTGCGTTCGATATTCGAACAGGTCTTAAACTTGCAACCAAGTTCTATGGACCATTCAGAATATTGGAGAAAATAGGCCACTCAGCATACAAGTTACTACTGCCTGCTGGGGTTCAGATTCATAATGTCTTTCATGTCAGTCAATTGAAACGACATCTGGGACCCAAAGCAGTACCAGCCCATGGCTTGCCACTGGTTGACGACGCAGGCCGGATCAAAATAGCACCAGTGCTCGTGTTACAAACGCGAGCAGTACCACGACACCCACATCTGGTCACACAATGGTTAGTGCAGTGGCTTAACATGTCACCGGAAGAGGCTACTTGGGAGGACGCCGACTTCATTAAGCGCACATTTCCTGACTTCTTCAACAGCACGATTCGCTCCTGGTTTCCTTCAACAGATCCTCGAGGGCAAGGATTGTCTTCAGAGGGAGGCAATTGTCAGGACCCTGTTTCACTGCACAGCTTAACTGAAGAAGGATACTGCAACTCTGAAGAAATCGACAGTGAGGCCGAAGCGTTATCTGCCTGGGAAATGGACGGCGCAGATGAAACGTTTAGGCGATCAACGGCTAACTGCTTCCCTGTTCACAGTCACGCCGTTGCCGCCACCCACTGGAAGGACTACAGTAACGGAACGGCTAGCGACGGCGACACCCCCGGCTCTGCCAACTATTAAACCCCCTCTCCAAGCCTCCAGACGCATCTTTTCCCCATTCTACAAGATTGTAATATCTAGCGTAGCTCTAGAACCCTAGTATCTCTGTAGAATCCGGATTTGATCCTCGAACCAATTTGTACTCGCTATTATCTCTGTAATATCAAGTCGGGGCTAATTCGAGTGAATTTGCATCCGATTACATCTCTGGTCCTGTCAGGCGATGACTTCCTCCTACGCGCGCGCGGGATGGCGGCCGCGCTTTACTCTCCCCGCCACCACCACCGCTCATATATCGGCCGCCGCCTCCGCTCCTCCCCCTCCAGCCACGACCGTCCCCGGCGGCCCACCAGGTACGTTCTGCTCTCAGGATTCGTTGCCATGGCGTTGGTTGGAATAGGAAAAAAAAACAGGAATTCTGGGTCGCGGTTAGGGTGTGCTGCCGGCACTGAAATTTGCGATTTGGATAGGGACAGTTCAAGTGCCCAAGCGACTCCGATGCCTGCCGGTTTCATGAGATTGAATAGGGATTAGATTCTTTTCCTAGATAAGTGACATCCGAATGTGCCTGGAATTTATTTTTTCTGAACCAGGAATGTGCCTGGAATAAATACAGCATCTCTGCCTACGGAAATGGTGGCGTGTCTGAATTCTTACATGTCACTCAAATGGCATTCGTTAGCAATCTTCAACGTATAGGGACCCAATCCAAATTCGAAGATGGTGGTGTGCCAATTCGATTCACTTTGTCTGAATGAATGAAGTCGATGCTTGGGGCCTATTAATTGGAGGAGTAGTCTTTCACTAAACATTTTTACTCCTCACTATTTAGCAAAGTGTGCTCAAAGCCTAAAAGTCCTCACTATTTTGTGTTTATGCAGCATTGAACACCACAAAGTTCCTTTGTTCCCACCCATTGTCCACCGGTCGGGGCTGTCCCGCGTCGCGTTCATCCATGGAAGCATCCAACAGCATCCATCTCATTGTTCTGGTTCATGGTTTCATGGCAAGGTAACAGCCATACATTCTAGTCCCGCCATAGCAGTTCATAAAAATAGGATGTGCTGCATATAAAAAACACATTAATTTCTCCTGAGCCTCTTTCTCGAGAGCTTAATTTCATTGTTACCGGCTACATATTTCCTTTCGACCTGGCCTGGATTTTTGGCTTGATTAGTATGAAATTACAATTCAGAACAACCCCCTTGCTCATTGATGGTAGTGCTATTGCTGGCTGATCTCTTTGATTTACCTTTTCCTGGATTTTAAGATGCACCCTAACCTTTCAAAGTGTATATCTGAACTTTGATTGGGTAAATCGTATGGCATACATCTGTACTTTAACTGTCAAAACTCAAAATACACACCCATATTTGTTAAAGCTTTGAAAAATGCAAAAGGCATATTTATGTTTGACACAGTTTACTCAACAACACTTTAGTCAAGCTGTACTTATTGGCGTTTTTACTGATGATTTTCCCTTGTTCTTCTTTGAATATAGCCCCAGTGACTGGACATATGGGGAAGCAGTGCTGAAAAAGAGGCTAGGCGATGATTTCTTCATGTATGGTATGAGTGTATTTTAACTCTATGTAGTAGATTTCTTCCCTTTTGCACATATGAAAGTCAGTTCTTTGTTCCAAAACAGAGGAGATGATTCGCGGGTTGCAGAGAGTGGGTTGGAAGAAAGTAGATGTCAACTTCCATGCATAGTTTTGACTTTCGAATCCAACCAAATTTCGCTCACCCTCGAAATCATCGAAATTTCCGAAATTTCGTAAATTTCGAAAAACATTTCGAGCAAATCAACGAAATTTTTATTTAAATTTGCTTAAATTCAAATTTGAGGTATTGAATATAATATATGTTAGCAACTTTTTAACACAAGAACTCAGTGTCGTTGTGGTGCATCCATTAGTTCAATCTTTGTAGACCCAGGTTCGAATCCCAGTTAAGCTATATTTTTGCCAAACTTTTCGTAACACAGGAAGAATAAAGTACTACAAAAAAATAAAATGAGAGTAATCTAGGACTCGAACCACAGACCTCAAGGATGGAATAACAACTTCCTACCACCGTGCTATGGTGAAGAACGTGATTTAGATGGATACGACCTTTCCTTTATAAGGACTATTTTGAAATACCGAAATAATTTAAACGAAACACAAATATTTCGAGGACCCTCGAAATGAGCGAAATTTCGAAAATTTCGGAAATTTCATCGAAATCCATTTCTATGCTTCTATGCATCACTGTGGCCTTACTCTGCTCACAACAACATGCATATATGTAGATGTGCACCCCCAAGAGTCCCCTGAGGACATACCTTTTCCTGCTCGGATACATCTTCTTCAAAATACATGGTACGTATCAATGCAGGTCAAGAATGAATGGCTCCACAACGCTGGTGCTGGTATGATCGCCCATGTCGCAGACAGCATGAAGCAGACATGCCTGCCCTCCAGCCTGTGAAATTTGCACCTGGAATGCTGACATTCGCCACCCTTAGGTTAGTACTCTATCGGTAAACTTTTGAGCAACATGTACTTCCCAGCTTTTCCTAACCAACACAAAGGTTTTGCTAGTATTTGAAGGTACAGTAAGCCCTAAATTGGTTGTTGAAGGTTAACTGCTTGTCAGCCTGTTGCTTCCATGCATGTATATGTTTTTCATCTCTCACGAAGAAATATGTTTGGGCTGCAGGTCTACAGGAATTAGTGATACATTTTGTTGCAGACGGTTCGCAGTTCGGATGTACAGGCAGGTACTGGCGCAAACTGAAAATGAGAAAATAGAAAAGGAGAACAGCATGATATTTTTTATTCAGATGATGGCCTCAACTTCTGTTGTAAGCAAATGCTGTTAGATGATATTATGACACAGATAGGTGTCAAGTGTTCATAGCGATGGAGGATACCACTATTGGTCTTTATGCTAATATTGTTGAGAGTTTGTGCTGGAAATGTACCGGTCACATACGACCCCAAGGTTGCACGTGCAGGCAAGTGCAAAACTGATGATTGCTCCCTCGATCCCAGATTTCCATTCCAAATTAATCAAAGTTCTAGGTCTGTCCTATTTTTCAAGTTTTCCCTGTGGCTGTTGTCTCAGAACAAAATCATGACTATAGATAACCTGAGGAGAAGTGGAATACCAAAAACCACTTGGATCGATGTTGTCACCGTACTGAAATTGAATCTGTGCATCGACTGTTCTTTGAGTGCATACTTTACGGGATGATGTCCATGAAAAAACAGAACACCGACGGGCGATGGCTGGGCTCTTCATAGGTGACGGAATGGATGAATAAACAGTGTATGGTCTGTATGTTGCTTACTTTTTCTTCTTAACATGCTGATAACCTGAAGTAAGCAGCATTCTACTACTGCCCATATCCGTATGTTAGAACTCTGGAAAACTGAAGCCGGCTTGCATGGATGATGAGCTTGTACGAGAGTTGATGGATGCTGAAGCAATGCAAACATTCTTGTTACTAGTCAGGTTGCTCCATTAATTGACCAATCCACACTGAACTTGAACCAGTCACTATTCCACGCTACCCAAGCGTGAGAAAGGAGGGAGCAGCAGTGTAGTAGTAGTAGCTCACATGTGAGAGGCTGCTGCATCCTGCATGTGCCGCGCTGCGCGACGGCCGCTCCTATGTCGATTTAAAACTCCTAGATTCCCCTTCCCGCTCTCTCCTACATCTCCAAGCAAACACGCTGTAAGTGCACACCAAACGACGAGTTGACCAGAGACAGAGAGCCACAAATCACTCCGGATCCACAATACTCACTCGCTGCTTCTTTCCTTCCGTCTCCGGCTCTCTGCGGCGACTTCCAGTCTGCGACGGCGACAGGGCCGAAGGTACCCATCTACACGTCTCCTCCTCCTCTTCTGTTCAATGCATTTGTAGCAGCCCATTTCATTCGATCTAGGTACTTACTGCACAGCCAGCTCTCTTCCTTTTTTTCCATTCTTTGTGGATCTGACGTACGTGGATCTGTGATGTGCAGAGCTCGATCTGTTCAGCATTCGCTCAGCAGAGGGCATTGCCAACTGGAGGTGGAGGGTGCTCTTCTTCAACTTGTGATCTTGACTGAGCCAAGCGAGGTAGTGCTTTTCCTCATCTTGAAAAGATTGTGTTTCATGGAGAGGGCCAGCTTTTGCTCGATCTGCTCTCCCCTCGTTAATCTCTTGTTGCTATTCCATTGATTAGAAAAATAACACATTCGCGAGTTGTTGTTTCACCAACCAAAAATGTCAACTTTTGCTCAGCCGGTGGTGTTCTGAAACCTATACAAAGTTAGTACAAAGTTGAGTCATCTATTTCGGAAGAGTAACGGAGGGAGTAGCTGTCTTCTCTTCCACCTCTATACAACTTCCATTTTCTTAATGATTTCCGGTGATTCTGATGATAATTTATCATGTGCAGACTGCAGAGTTGGATCTGTTCTCTTTGTGGTTCTGATGTGGATCCGTGACGCACAGAGCTAGATCTATTCAACATTCGCTCAGCAGGGGGCAAAGCGAACTGGAGGTGGAGGCTTGCTGTCAGTGCTCGGGATGCTCTTCTTCAACTTATGTTCTTGATTGACCCAAGCAAGGTAATGCTTTTGCTCGTCATGAAAACGTTTTTTTTTCATCACAGCCGCGTGTGTAGATCCAGAGCAAGGAGAACGCCAGCTTTTGCTCGATCTGTGCCCCCGTTAATCTCTTGTTCTGACTTGCTATTCCAATGATTGAAAAGGTCATTCCTGAGCTGTTTTCTTTCACGAGACAAAAACAAAAACAACTTTTGCTCAGCCGGTGGTTTTCTGAAACTGATTAGTATCTTCCATATGTCTTCTCTTTCTCCTCTGTACAACTTCCATTTTTTTTATGATTTCCTTTGATTCTGATGTGAATTTATGATGTGCAGAGTTGGATCTATTCACCACTAGCTAGCTCACCTTTGGTAGCTGTTGCAAACGACTCTGCAAATTGGATTTGAAGAGCTGCTATTCAAGGTGCCTTTCTTCTACTTCTGCTCTTGATATGCACCTTCTGTGTACTGTTACTTTCACCAACTAATCAGCTTCAGGTTTTGCTCCTTCTGTCTTCTGAAAACCATTATCTCTGTGTTGCAGAGTTTCAACCCAAGTGCAATGCTATATAAAGGTGTGTTGATTGAGAGACAATACAAATAAAGGTTGAGATATGGAGGTTTCTGCTGGGGCGATGGGCCCCGTAATTTGTAAGCTCGCTGAGCTCCTCGTTGGAGAATACAACCTGGAGAAGCGCGTAAATAAAGGCGTGCAATCACTCCTAACAGAGCTCGAGATGATGCACGCCGTACTTCGCAAGGTTGGCGAGGTGCCATCCGAACAGCTAGAGGAGCCTGTCCGGATTTGGGCTGGCAAAGTGAGAGACCACTCTTGCGACATGGAAGATGCTGTTGATGACTTCATGGTGCGTGTGGGTGAGGGTTCAAGCAGCAAGCCAACGAACATGAGAAATCGAGTCAAGAAGTTCCTTAAGAAGACCACCAAATTGTTTGGTAAGGGCAAAGCACTTCATCAAATCTGTGATGCCATCAAAGAAGCTCAAGATCTTGCCAACGAGTTGGCCGACCTGCGTAAAAAGTATGACCTTGACATGTTTAGCGCTAGCAATGGTGCTACCATTGACCCTCGTGTGTTAGCTCTGCACAAAGATGTAGGGGAGCTTGTTGGCGTTGACCACACAAGGGACGAGCTTATCAAAACACTGATTTCTGAGGACGGGAGTTCCAAGGAGCAATTGAAGATGATCTCTATTGTTGGTGTTGGTGGGCTAGGCAAGACAACGCTCACCAAAGCAGTCTATGAGAAGATCAAAGCCCAATTTGGTTGTGTGGCTTTTGTCTCCGTGGGTCAGAACCCAGATATCAAGAAAGTTTTCAAGGACTTGCTCTATGGCCTTGACAATGAAAAGTTCAGTGACATTCATAATACAACAAGGGATGAAAATCTACTCATCAAGCAAATCAGTGATTTCCTTGTGGATAAGAGGTATGCATCACGTAGTGCTTGTCCTTTTGTATATATTTCGGAAATGTGTGAAGTACTGAGATGTATAACTGAATTTCATATCTTCATTTTCTTATTTGTTATATTTCTATATCTGTACAATGTTCTTCTTTAGCAAATTCTACTTCTTTCTTTTTGCGCACGCGCCTTATTTCTCTTAGTCCTGTATACTTTTAAGCAATTTCTGTTGCATTTCTTAATCTTTTTGCATGCATATCCTGAATGGTTGTATAAGCCTATGGTTTGCTTTAGTACCTTACAGTTCATCCTTGTTACAAACTTTAGTTGTATATAGATGACTTGCCAACTAATGATGTCAAAATATTTGGCATAGGTACCTGATCGTGATCGATGATATATGGGAAGAAGAAATATGGAGATTTATAAATTGTGCTTTGTATAAAAACAAACTCCATAGTCGGGTAATCACAACAACCCGCAATATGACTGTGTCTGAAGCATGTCTCTCTTCGAGTGATGACATGATTCACAAAATGGGACCTCTTTCTGATGAAGACTCACATATACTCTTCCATAGAATAATATTTCAAAGCGAGGAGAAATGTCCAGAAGATTTGCATCAAGTATCAAGAGAGATATTGAAGAAATGTGGTGGTGTACCATTAGCCATCACTACAATAGCTAGCCTTCTAGTCAGTAACCAAGGGATAAAGCAGAAAGAAGAATGGATGCGTGTGCACAGTTCGATGGGCCGTGGAGTTACACAAGGTGGTATTTTGAAGGACATGAAGAGGATATTATCACTCAGCTATTATGGTTTGCCATCTCACCTGAAGCCTTGTTTGTTATATCTAAGCATCTTTCCTGAAGACTCTGAGATTAAGAGAGATTGGTTGATATGGAGGTGGCTTGCTGAAGGGTTTATCCTAGGTGACGAAGAAGAAACTAGGCTGTTTGAGATCGGAGAGAGCTACATCAACGAGCTTATGAACAGGAGCTTGATCCAGCCAGCAGAAATCAATGAGGAAGGCACGGTAGTAACTCTCCGTATACATGATATGATTCTTGATCTTATATGCTCACTGTCAAGTGAGGAGAATTTTATCTCCATATTGGATAATGCTAAGTGGCATGCACCTAATATGAAAAAGAAATTCCGCAGGCTATCACTTCATAATATCAAGGCAAAGGTTCAGAGCCATCATTTTGACAGCACTAGCCTGTCAAATGTGAGGACCTTTGCTGTTTTTTCTCCCGTTACTTGTGATTGGTTGCCATCTCTCTCAAGCTTCCAATTTTTACATGTGCTAGATCTTGGAAATTGTGGCAGCAATGAAAGTAGCTCTGGTATCAGCCTCAAGTATGTAGGGAATTTAATTCACCTAAGGTACCTAGGGCTCAAGGATGCAGATGTTTGCGAACTCCCAATGGACATAGGCAAGTTGCAGCTTTTGCAGACACTGGATATAAGAGACACTAGTATAAATGAGTTACCTACAAGTATTGTTCAGCTAAGAAATTTGATATGCTTATATGTTGATTCTAACATGAGGCTGCCAAAAGGAATGGGGAACTTGACATCCCTCGAAGTGCTGGACAGTGTAGGAGTATCCTCGTCTCCTCACATTGTGAAAGAGCTGATTCATCTGACAGAGGTTAGGACATTCAGTATTGAGTGTTATAACATGGACGAGGATCTTATTGATATATTAATCAAGTCTCTAGGCAACCTGCAAAAATTGCAAAGTCTGTATATTTATGATGGCGGCAGATTGATAGATAGCATGTGTGAAAGCTGGGTGCCCCCTCCAAACCTCCGTTGTTTTGATTCATGGAACCCCTCTTTTACTATGTCGTTCTTGAGACTTCCAAAGTGGGTTAATTCAAGTTCGCTTCCCCTCCTCTCCACCCTTGAAATAGATGTGAAAGAACTGCAAGGGGATGACATTCAGATCATCGGGATGCTGCCTGCTCTTCAGTTTCTGCGACTTGCTGCAAAACGCGTGATGGGAACGTTGGTTGTGAGGGCCAATACATTCCCATCTGCGAGATGCTGCATGTTCAGAGGGTTTCCGATGTCGCCGTGCCTTTTCCCACCTGGAGCTATGCCAAGGGTTCAGCGCCTTGTGTTTGAGGTCTCTGCACGGTCGATCGCAAGTGGTGAGGTTGAATGCAGCATGGGCCACCTCCCTTCTCTCGAGCATGTGGAGGTTCGTCTGCGGCATGAGAATTCCAGTGATGAAGAGAAGGAGACAGCCAAGGCTTGGCTGAGGCGCGCAGCACAAGCCCATCCAAAATGTCCCACCATTCAAATCCATAACTGGTGAGTGCTGACATGCCTTTGCCGCCAGTAAGGTACGGTCTACTCATCTGAGCAACCATGAATCCTCTCTTCCTAAATACGCTCATTACCACATTGTTTGATTTATCCCTCTTACTTTCCCAATTTCAGGGCTTCAACAAAATCCTGGAGTCAGGTACTAGTAATTCCATCTGTTTATGTCGTGGATGCTGTTCCAACATTTGGATAGGCAACAAACAATTCACTGTGCCGTCGCAGCCACCAACAATTCACTGTACCGCAGCAGCTCCCAATAAACCAAGGCTCATTCCCTCCAATGCATGTTCAGATTCTGCCCTTTGCTAAACGGAGGTTCCGCATGATTGTTCATGACAAACTATTTGTTATTCTTTCTGCATATGCTTTCAGAAATGCAGCACCTCCTTTCCTTTATTCAGTCTTTTTAAGACTCGTACAATAAAAGGTTGCATTCAATTGGCACTATTTGTAGCAGTATTGACTCTACGTGTATTTGATTGTTCACATACAACATGATTTTGTTTTTACTGGCTTATTAATTAATAGTTGATTCAACTCCTGTTGGCTTGTTTTGCTTTGCTTGGCACTTGTATTCAGTCAAGACTCGTACAATGAAAAATAGTTGGTTGAACTCCTGTTGTAGCTCCACATTTGCTTCATCTTGTTTTTCCAAGTTTTCTCTTGTTGCTCCAATTATTGTTTTGAGCTCATAGATAGGTGTCGTCTGTTCATAGCGATGTTGCATAGCATACCATACCACGAGTGCAAAACTGATGACTAAATAAAACATAAGAAAATTTATACAATTTTTTGTATGCAAAAAAAAAACCACAAACAGCCAACCAGCGCTCACTTGGTCCTATCAACAGTTGAAATTACTGCCTCTCTTTTGGTTCTTTTGGAACATATTTTCTATCTAGATTATCCATTGGACTAACAAAATCAATTCAATGGTAGGTTATCAATTGGACTAGCAAAATTGATTATCTACAACTGACAGGCTATCTAATGGTATGATTGAGTGAGCCAAGTCGTGGGTTGCTAACAGGATTCTCCAAGCTGGAAATATACTGAGAAATAGACTCCCAGAGTACTTCGCTGTTTTCACTTCATCGTATATTCTTTTCACAGATGATTGCCTTTTTTTGTGCGAGTATACAGATGATTGCCTTGGCTTGTGTTGCAAGCAAATGTGCTTAGGTTCATGGCCATGGTGGATGATTACCACTATTGGTCTTCATGCTAATATTGTTGAGAGATCCTGCTGGAAATAACTGCTGCATAAATAGTGACTAAAACATAAAGAAATCTACGGCAATTCTGAATTGCAAAAACCTTTGCACCCACAACAGTTAACCATATATAACTCACCCGCTCTCCCTCTCTTAGTTGTTCATTAGGCACAAACGTTCCAGATAATCAAATCAAACTAATGAAATATGTGTTACAGATCGAGAACTGCTTGGCTGTTTTCGCTTCCTCATATATTCTTTTCGCAGATGATTGCCTTGGCTTGTTGCAAGCAAATGCGATTAAGGTTGTGGCAATGGTGGATGATTACCACTATTTGTCTAGTATTGTTGAGAGGTTCATACTAATATTGTTAAGATTCTGCTTGAAATAACTGCTGCATAACTAGTAACTAGAGACAAACATAAGAAATCTACAACAATTCTGTATTGCATAAACCTTAGCACCTACATCAGCCAACCATATAACTCACCCGCTCTCCCTCTCGTTTTTTCATTAGGCACATACGTCCCAGATAATCAAATTGAACTAATGAAATGAGTTACATATCAAAAAAATATCACTGGAAACTTCTAACACATACAAATTCAATGTGACATAATACATACTCCCTCCGTTCCTAAGTCTTTTTTGAAGATTCCAATATGGACTACATATAGAGCAAAATGAAGAATCTACACTAAAATACGTCTATATACATCCATGTGTAGTCTATATTGAAATCTCGAGAAAGACTTATATTTAGGAACAGGGGGAGTATTTCAATCAAAATGGCGATCTAGAAATGCATGCCTTATAAACCCAGAGAATAGGGCCACAACTCCAAAATAGGGCCACAGCTTCAAACATCAACCACTAAATCACGGTCAGTCAGCGTTCAAACACAATAGTCCAATCACAGTCAGTCAGAGTTCATTAACCAGGACGACATTACATAATCCATAATCAACCACAATGTAAAAATCTCATGACGGCCACAGAAATTAGGCAGCCATCGTTCACGGACTATCGCATCTTACGGAAAATGCTGAAACATCTTTAAGTAGAAGGAAAAAAATTCCACATAAAACAACATAAACAAGCACAAGAATCCATAGGCTACGCGGAAATTTGACCACCACAGCTCTTGTCATCTACCCTTAACACGCCATCTCCTTTTCATTCTCCGGGTGAGGGCAATTATTTACAGCTAGCGACATTTTATGGCGGCAGGAGGACCGAAAACTTTCCATATGAATGAAGCCGATCAAAGGAACTCCAGCTACTGGTAATCAGGGTTGAACGCGATGCCCTCTTGGTGGATTAGATCCTTCATTTGTTCTTCCGACAACGCATGCTGCTCGAAGTCGAAGCTGAAGGGCATCGTGCAGACTGGCTCATCACTTATGTCATGCAGCGATGCCAAGTAAGGATGTACAAGCGCGTCTTCTACTGACCAAAAGAAATAAGGGAACAAATCAGTAGCATGGATGGATAATGGAGACGGATATTTTGCTAGTCAAAACTATCGACCGTCAACAACAAAAACACCACGCAACAGGCAACAATGATTACGTTAGCATTCCCACTTCAAACAAATGCTCTTTGTTAGGATGATCTCCACCGTGTGGGCCCAATGGCTCACCGGGCCCTTAGGGTGTGTTTGGTTTAGGAACAAAGTGGAACGAAATGTCATGATTCCATTCCATCGGAATGGGTCGGTTCCGTTCCTGTGTTTGGTTGAGCATAATAGGTGGAATGGAACCGTTACATTTTAGTGTTTGGTTGAAGAGATGAAGTGGAATGGATTTGGTTCTTCACCACTTGTGAGATTATTCTCACATCCATTTGAACAATTATAACTTTTTTTATCTTTAACAGCAAACTATACAAATGTGCAATAATAGTTATCAACAACAATGATTTATCATCATCATATAACCCGCTTTTTATGTAAATTTTGTAGTCACAACAAATTTTCTGAAAGTAGACAACAAAATTTGTCGCAAATCTGAATAAAGAAGACATAGATCTACCATCAAACAAGCTGCTGAACCTGTTGTTATCTGCTTCATGCCGCGTCGCTGCTAGCCCAGGAGATCTGCTGCTATTGCACGCCCGCCCTGCCTCCCGCTGATGCATGCTGCTGCTATCCCGTTCTCGCCGTACCGCTGCTAGCCCAGGAGAGGGACGGGGATGGGATGCCTGTTTTCTGCTCGCCGCCGCCGTTGCTCCGTCAGGGATCGTACCTTCTACCGCCGCTGCGACCTGAGCCGCCCGCCGTCACCCGCCTCTCCGGCCGCCGCCGACCATCTTACCGGCCGTAAGTCGCGCGCCCGCCGGTGCCACCAATGTCGGCCGCAGTCGCCCGCGTCTCCGGCTACCGACTGAGCACTGAACGCCGCCGCCCGTCTTCCAGGCCGTGAGTCGCGCAACCGCAGCAGCCGCCGCTAGCCAGCTTCAAGACGACCACCCCGCAGCCGATTGAGGAGACGAGGGAGAGGAGCAGCCGGTAGTGTCGATGGAAGAAGAGGAGAAGCCGAGGAAAGAGGGAGAGGCTCGATTCCATGTAATTCCACCGATTCGGAGGTACCACTCAATTCCGGATATCAGGGGTATATTCGCTTTCCGGGAACGGATGAGTTCCGGTTCCACTTGACTACCAAACACCATAACGAGGGTCAGGGACGGGTTGGACCCGTTACATTCCACCCATGACACAAAGCAAACACACCCTTAGATCCATGCTCAACCCACTATGGTTGACGGGGCCCCTGTCACCTGCACATATATAAAGAGGTGGGGTCGGCGGCTCGTAACACGAGGTTCGTCGCAACACCGTACATCCCACCTAATCCACTAACGATCTAGGGTTAATGCAGTGTTGATGGAAAGCACCGCCACCACCACACTCTGCCATCACCGGCACCATGGCCGGCACCGGCACCATGGCATGCATCGGGAGCTCCTCGAGCAACAAGCAGAAGGTAAGAACTACCGGAAAATATAGCCTTAGATTGTTTTCGGTACAAAGGAAAAACAGAGAAAGAAAGTTCCCCTCCCCCCAAAAGAACCCTAGAAGGGCAAAGAGAACATGCGCCACCGCAAGACCTCACCGTTCCTCTCGATCCGGACGCGCATCGGCAAGCCGAGGCGCTGGACGAAGAACCACCCCGAGAGGGGCAAAGGGCACCGCGGCCAAACCTTTCGACAGCTGTGCGCTCACCGCAAGGGAACGCGCGACCGGCGAAAGGGGAGGCAACAGCGACACCATCGCCTACTCCGTCAAAGGCACAGAGGAGCAGAGCAGAGCTCCGCCGGCGTCTCTCTCTTTTTCTGTCGCTGGAGGCGGAGGAAGAAAGTGGGAGCAGAGGAGGCGCAACCACGTCTCTCTCTGTCACTGGAAAGGAGGGAGAATAGGAAGGGGAAAGGGAAGAGTGGCTCGTGCGGCACGACGCGGTGGCCGGTTGACGCCGTCTCCGGCGGCCAGGGTGTGGCACCGTGGCCCGGCGATCGGAACAGAGACGAGCGAGATAGATCGAAGAAAGGAACGGGAAGGAGAAAGTGCCGGTGACCGGACGCCGTGCGGTGGCTGCTTGACGCCGTCACCGGCGACCGGCGCGGCCGGACTCGCTGCTGCGCCGCTGCTACGAGCCAGAGATCGAGAGAGAGGCAGAAGGGTCGAGTCGAACGAGATGAATGGGGGCGCTAGGTTTCGATCGGGAGAAACCCTCCCAGTTTTGTTCGACCGAAAATGGTGCTGGACCGTCGATCTCATCGGACGGCAGGGATGGAAACCCTAGCTCGCCAGTGGGCCTCTGGGCCGAAAGGCTGGCAGCGGCAGCGGCACGCGCGGGGAGCTGTGCTGAGGCCGGCTACAGCTGCCGTGTTTTATTGATTTATTTTTGTCCATTTTTTGGGGCAAATTTTATAAATTGTTTTTCAAAAAAATTCCAACGAAATTTTTTGTTTAGAAAATAGAAAAGTAAACAGAAAAAGTTTCTGAAAATGAAATACAATTTTCAGAAAACGATATGTTCATGAATTTATAAAGAAAATAATAAAGTTCATGAATTTTTATTTAGTCAAAGAAAAGTTTCTGTAAACAGTAAAAAGTTCATGAATTTTTTATTCATGTTTTTCCGTTGGTAAATAATTAATAGTACTCTTTTACAAAGAAAGAAAAAGTATTATCCTCCAATTAAATTGGAACCAGCGGGAAAATTTAATTGGATGAATAGTTTTTTGAGAGAAGTTTTTTCACTTGTGGGTGAAATCAGATTCAGATAGCTTCTGCTATGACAGCAGAAAGATATTTGATTAAAGTTTAATTATGGTATTGTTATTTTCTGACCAACGTTGATGATGACAATATTATAATTCAATGAATCTTATAGTTAAAAGTTCAAATCTCTGATAATTTTTGTATCGAAGTGACCAATTTTTAGAGCATTTGATAAAGATTGAGAAATGTATATTAAAAGTTTTCCGCTGCAATAAAGTTGATAATGATGATTATTTTCTTAGCAAAGTCGCTTAATAGAAATTTTATCATCACATTATTTACGAGTTATATGCATTATTTCCATTTCCGCCCAACGGTGATATGGAATTAATGTAGAAGGATGATGTTCTATTCTAATTCTGCCCAATGGTGATTTAGAATATAAAAGAAAGTTTTTCAAAGCTTAATGTGCATATTTTTTTTTAACTAGACCAACATGGGGTTATTTTTTTATGCTCATTATTGTTGATTATTGGCTAAGTTTTCTCAGACAAAAAGGTTTTCCATGCTTTCATTCGCGAAAAGTGAATGGCTGGGTACTTGTGACCCAAAAGATGACCAAGAAAGGTCATAACATGAGGGAGTATGTTCTCTCTAAAGAATGGCTTCAAAAGAAAAGGGAAAGATTATTGAGAGTCTTGGTTGACGAATGTCTTTCATGTACTCTCTATGAGGAAGATTTTTCAGTCAACACGATTTGCGATGAAACAAGCAACATGCGTGTTTAATTTGACCAACGTCAGATTAAGCATGTGTGTCAAAGAGCGTTCGGATTTATTTCTGAATTTGATGATTGCATATGCAGTCAAAAGAGCCAATTCTAGCATTCATGTTCCTTACAGGGAATTACCCGCATAGCGGGAAAAGAGGATTATGATAAACCTGCATGGCGGGGAAAGTTTGGGAAAATACCTGCGTAACTGGGTAAAGTTGACATAGTATTATGTCAAAAATCCTATATGTCAGGAGAAATTTTGGCAAAGAACTTATCCTGTGTGACAGGAGAAGGATATGATGACTCATATGCGTTTAATGTGTCCCACTCTAGGAGAAAAGTATGGAGTAGCTATTATGCTTTCCTAGATTCGACCATACACCTTATGTGTAACAGTCATTAACCACTCAATAAATCCAAAGAGAATAAAAGTGAGAGACGAACCTAAAGATAAGATTGATATGCAAGTGTGACTTGCAAAAGTACTAATAATAAAGAACTCTGTTGAGTTTCTGAAATGGAATGAGGAAAAAGTACTCCCATATCAGTTAATAGATAACTTCATTTCGCATGAAGTAATCAGATGAATGAAATAGATAATTGAAGTTTTCTCAATTCACAAAAGTTATGAATGGTTTTCGAAATTGTGGCAGAAAATTTCTTGCCACATTTCGAGGGGGAGAAAGAAATATTAGATAAATTAAGAATGATGAAACCCCGATATACTTTAGATGATGTGATGCACATTATGCATCTAAAGTGATCCATTAATAAAGAATGTGATCGTCTGGGGGAGTACGACAGTTATAATAATGCCCCTAAAGAATAGAAATAGTTGTATTCCTGGATCTTTTACAGTTCCGAAAGCAGACTAAGAAATACTAAGACGGTGCTTAAAGTGCCAGAAAGAAGAAAGTTTTAACAGAATAAATCCAAATAATAAAGTTTAAAGATACGCCATTTTTAGTGAAGATGGAGTAATCTAGGGGAGCATGTTGTATGACCTATACAACACTTGTTGTTAGCTCTATAAAGGACGAATGAGTAAACATGGATCTTGTGATACAAGTCCCTGTAAAATCTATTGTCTCTTGGAAATGAAAGACTGTAGAATTAATTTGCCTCTTGGCAATGACAGAGCAACAATAGCCCCATATGAAAGAAGTGCTAGTACCTGATGTACAGATGGTCTCAAGGAATGAGAAAATCAGACATTTCTGACTACTATAAAGTTTATGTTAGGGAAATTCAAATGGAGGCTGATCCCATCTCATTTAAAGCGCTCAATCGAGCTTTGAGAAGTGTCTGTTTGTCTAAATGATAAGAGACTATATGAGATGAAATGAAATTGGTGAATCCCAATGATGTTTGGGACTCATAAGTAATTTCCAATGGAGCATAAACAGTATGGGTCTACAAGGTCAATGTGTTAGCAAAGGAAAGATTTTGTGCAGAGAGAATGAATAAATTACAATGAGTGTTAGTGGCACATCATGACTGACATCATGATCTGAGTTACATCAGATGAAAGTAAAGAACACAAGGGATACTGCTTCAAGAAGTCTTTTGTTGACTAGAGCAAGTCTCTAGACAGTGGCATTTAAAGTTAGAAGAATCATATGTTTTTTGGGTTAAAGAAAATGAGAAGACAATTATATTCATGCAAAGTTATAGAATGGGAAATTCATTTCCTAATCCTGTGCATGTGCATGACATCCTACTTGCTAGTGGTGATGTCAATCTACTGCAGCAGGAGAAAAGAATTTCTTGTTCTCAAAGTTCAAAAGAATGTTCTCAGTAGAGTGACTCTCGTTATAATTATTGAGATTCACCAAGAAAAGAATAAAAGGGGGCATTAGGAGTGTCGCATGAGCATACTTTGAAAAGTCTCTAAAGTATGCATGTGAGAAAACCTACACCTGTTCTTATAGTAAAGGGTAATGATTTTGGAAACTTTAGTGTTCCAAGAGTCAATGTGAAATAGACCAAATGAATATGGTACCATATGCTTCAGCTGTTGGAAGCTTTATGAATGCAAAAGTGTAACATTACCGTGACATAGTTCACATATCCGGGTCGTTTTGGCAATGTCTAGTACATATTTAAATCAATGAATGGAGTCAAAGATGTGGGCCTCATGCTGAAAGAAATAAGTGCTCTCAAAAGGTTGTGAGTACAAAGATAAAAACTTGTGAAATGTACAGCGAAATCCACTATTGTCGCTGACCTTCACATTAGGAGTTTTTGTGTGGAAGAACTCTATAGAATGAATCATTTATCATCAATGTGATGCGAATATAAAGTATAGCATGATATGAGGCTGAGGGACAGGCAAAATCATTATGGAAACCTGTACCCGGAGTTGATAATGGTTGACAACAGCGATAACCATTTAAGTAATTCACTCCTATGACAACGAGTCAAGTGTGGTGCCAAAAACATTGACACAAAGTTGTACATTGTTAAGGAGAAAGTCCGGAATTATATTGAAATGCTTGGAGCATAAAAGCAAAAGACAAGTGTTTGCAGATCTGCTTATTAAAGGCTTACCGCCCAGTATGTTCGGAGAACACACAGTCGACATGGGTTTTATGGTATAGTCTAAGATTGCCGGACAATAAAGGGCCCAAGGTTAAAGAATTTGTTTCAAAACAGAGTGGTACGTTGTGGCTGTCTGATTCTATCAGCAATTGAGCTCTGACGATGAAACATGTTCTATGTATTGATCTGTTATGAAACGAGTAAAGTAAAAGCATAAGGTCAAAAGTAAAAGTTGAGATCAAGGGGGAGAATGTTAGGATGATCTCCACCGTGTGGGCCCAACGGCCCACCGGGCCCTTAGATCCATGCCCTGATTGGGGGCGCTCAACCCACTATGGTTGATGGGCCCCTGTCACCTGCACATATATAAAGAGCTGGGGGTCGGCGGCTCACAACACGAGGTTTGTCACAACGCCGTACATCCCACCTAATCCCCTACCGATCTAGGGTTAGTGTAGTGCTGATGGGAAGCAACGCCACCACCACTCTCTGCCATCACCGGATATGGACACATTCCTGCCCACTTGGGATTTAAATCCAGCCCGGATACTCGATGTATTTACCTGGGTGATCTTCCCAATTTAATTACTTACACTTTTTTTCATTTGAATGGAGGAAGTGATGTTAGCTAATGATATATAAAACACTAGGATGGCATACCCAGATGAGTTACCAGTTACTAATATTTAACAAATGGAGCAAGTTCTTAATTAAACTAATCATGATGCAAATAAAAAAACCATAGCTTGAGCCAGCTTAGATGGCTCTTTTTAACTTGCTGTTTGGAAGATAAGATCGTCTGTCTTCAAGCAACAACAAATCCTAGTGAGGGAGTCCTGGACTAGGGGGTGTCCGGACAGCCGGACTATCATTATCCGCCAGACTCCAAGACTACGAAGATACAAGATTGAAGACTCCGTCCCGTGTCCGGATGGGACTTTCCTTGGTGTGGAAGGCAAGCTTGGCAATACGGATATGTAGATCTCCTACCATTGTAACCGACTCTGTGTAACCCTAGCCTCCTCCGGTGTCTATATAAACCGGAGGGCTTTAGTCCGTAGGACAACATACATTACAACAATCATACCATAGGCTAGCTTCTAGGGTTTAGCCTCCTTGATCTCGTGGTAGATCCACTCTTGTACTACCCATATCATCAATATTAATCAAGCAGGACGTAGGGTTTTACCTCCATCAAGAGGGCCCGAACCTGGGTAAAAACATCGTGTCCCTCGTCTCTTGTTACCATCCGCCTAGACGCATAGTTCGGGACCCCCTACCCGAGATCCGCCGGTTTTGACACCGACATTGGTGCTTTCATTGAGAGTTCCTCTGTGTCGTCACCGATAGAGCGGATGCCTCCACCCGTCTTCAAAGACGGTGTTTTCGCCGAAGGGGCCTTGGCCGCCGGCCAAACTATCCGGCTTGGTGGTTTTCTTATGACCGCCTGTCCGGCCGCCGCTTCGACAATGACTTCGCAAGTCGTCGGAAGCAGTCTTCGCGTCAGCCCTAAAGCTGCCGAACAGTTGGACCCAATAGAGCTCTCGTCTGTTAACGAGCTCTTGGATCACATCGCCGCCCTGGGAGTCGCTACGGACTACAACCAGATTGGGCTTAAAACCGATCTGAGAGAGATTAGCTCTCCCCAGGCCACCCACCACATTGCGGTGGTAGAGGAGCAACACGGCAACTATTTGCCTATGTTGAAAACAATTCGTGTCCGGATTCCCGAACCCTCCATGCCGGATTCCCGCGGAGGGACGGACTTCGATCGAGCATTAAACTTAAAATCATGCATCGTTCCGGACTCGCTGGATTGTGCCCAGCAAACCAAGCTTCCAAATTTGGAAACCCCTCGCCTTTGAGCCCCAAGATGGGCAGGGATCCGGATTTTAGTCCACCCACCCGCCCAGACATATGCGATCTATCTCTAATACGGCAAGAGCCCGCTGAAACAGTACATCACTACTGGGCCAGATTCCTCCTGGTTATGGACAGGATAAAGGACTGCCGAGAGGAAAACGCAATATCAATCTTCTGCAATAACTGCACGGACAAGGGAATACTAAACGCCATTGATCGTCGCAAAATTACGCGCTTCACCGATCTGGCATCCATAGTACGAAAGTACTGTGCGATGGAGAGCTTCCGGAAAACCGAAAATTAATTTTGGGATAATCCGGCCCCAAACCCAGTCCGCAGTAAAAGGGCGCCTTACACTCAGGCCCCAGATGCAAAAATAAAAAAACAAAAACCCAATAAGGGAAATGGAACCGTACTGGAGGGATGGCTCAATGGACCCTGTAAACTTCATAGTGCAGAGGGAGCCGTCCCAACACATAGCCTTCGAGCATGTTGGATATTACGGCAGGTGGCCAAAAGTGGCGAGGAACTTCTAGCTCCGGGAAACCACCCCAACAATACCAGCACGGTATCAACAGTCTTCGAGACCTTCGCATCAAACAATATGCGAAAGCGAACAATCCGCGGACTCGCCGAAGTCTACCAAGTAGCAACAGCAAATCCATGGAGTGACACAGCTATTACCTTCAACGCCAGCGACGAGCCTAAATTCCGAACAACCAGAGCACCAGCTGCACTGGTACTTAGTCCCATAGTGGACGGCTTTCGACTGACAAAAGTCCTCATGGATGGCGGCAGCGGACTAAACCTCATTTACGAGGAAACTCTGCGAAAAATGGAAATTGATTAGAGCCGTATTGAGCGAAGCAGCACAACCTTTAGAGGAATAATCCCTAGCCGGGAAGCGCGCTGCACCGGAAAAATCACACTCGATGTGGTGTTCGGCTCTCCGGACAATTACAGATCCGAAGAAGTCACGTTCCAGGTGGCCCCGTTCAGCAGCGGGTATCACGCCATATTAGGACGAGATGCATTCACAATTTTTCAAGCAGTACCCCATTACGGGTACATGAAGCTCAAAATGCCTGGGCCCAGCGGAATAATCACTCTCGCTAGTGATCCGGACATAGCACTCCGCGCCGAAAACAAGACAGCCGCACTAGCCCTCGAGGCACTATCCGAAGCCTTAGCGGCAGAAGAACTCACCGCGCTGCGCTCTACGGTGAACAGGGATGATGTGATACTCGATAAAAGATCCAAGTCCACCTCCTTCAAACCAGCAGATGAAATAATAAAATTTCAGGTCCATCCAACAGACCCAACAAAGACGGCCTCCATTGGGGCATAATTGAACCCCGAAGTAGACGCCGCATTGCGCGAATTCCTTCGGGAAAATTGGGATATCTTCGCCTGGCATCCTTCGGACATGCCCGGAATCCCACACAGGTTGGCAGAACACAACCTAAACATCCTAAAAGGATTTAAGCCAGTCAAGCAGGCTCTTCGACGATTTTCCGAACCCAAAAGACAGGCAATGGGAGAAGAGCTAGCCAAACTATTGGAAGCCGGATTCATTAGAGATATCAAACATCCGGACTGGCTAGCAAACCTGGTGATGGTACCAAAGAAGGATAAATCCTGGCGCCTCTGTGTCGATTTTAAAGACCTCAATAAGGCTTGCCCAAAGGATCCCTTCCCTCTCCCCCGCATCGATCAAATTATCGATGCTACAGCAGGGCACGATTCGTTGTGCTTCCTGGACGCATACTCTGGCTATCATCAAATCAAGATGGCGGAAGCAGACCAAGCCGCAACGGCATTTATCACTCCATATGGACCATTCTGCTTCAACACGATGCCCTTCGGACTCAAAAACGCCGGCGCAACATATCAGCGCATGATTCAAACATGTCTGGCCACCCAGATCGGCAAAATAGTCGAGGCATACGTAGACGACGTAGTCATCAAAACAAAACACGTCGAAACTCTAGTAGACGACTTGAGGCTCATATTCGACAACCTCAGAGCATATGACATCAAGCTGAATCCGGAAAAATGCGTTTTCGGTGTACCAGCCGGAAAGCTGCTGGGCTTCATTGAATCCGGTAGAGGAATTGAAGCAAATCCGGCTAAAACCCGAGCTCTGTCACAGTTGGATATTCCAAAAGACCTCAAACAAATACAAAAATTAACAGGATGCGTGGCAGCCTTAAGCCGTTTTATCTCCCGTTTAGGAGAAAAGGCGCGGCCCCTCTATCGCCTCCTCAGGCGCACCGAACATTTTGAGTGGACGGATGCCGCCACTGCCAAACTCGAAAAAATAAAGGCCATATTGGCAAAAAATCCGGTCCTGGCTGCGCCCACTCTGGGCGAACCAATGCTGTTATACATCGCAGCAACGCATCAAGTTGTAAGCGCGGTCCTCGTCGTCGAACGAGTGACAGAAGGGCATAAATTCCCTCTTCAAAAACCAGTGTACTATGTATCCACTGTGTTAACCCCCTGCAAATCCCGTTACCCGCACTATCAGAAGATAGCATATGCGGTGTTCATGGCGTCCCGAAAGCTCCGGCACTATTTCCAAGAGTGTTCGATAACAGTGGCCTCTGAGGTACCACTCAATGACATTATAAATAACCGCGACGCAACGGGCAGGATTGCGAAATGGGCCATTGAGCTCTTACCATTCGACATAACTTACAAACCTCGGCGAGCTATAAAGTCACAAGTTTTGGCTGACTTCATCGCCGAATGGACCGAAGCCGAACTCCCTAAAGAGTACGGCGCATACTCCAACTGGACTATGCATTTCGACGGCTCCAAAATGTTGGCCGGACTAGAGGCTGGCGTCGTACTGACGTCCCCAACCGGAGATACAGTCCAGTATGTACTTCAAATAATGTACACGGACTCCAACAATGCAGCCGAATATGAGGCCCTGTTACATGGTCTCCAGATGGCAGTCTCCATGGGCATTCAACGCCTAGAAGTGCGCGGGGATTCAAACCTTGCAATATCCCAAATAAATGGAGACTTTGACGCCAAGGATCCGAAAATGGCAGCATATCGCAACACTGTCCTAAAAATGTCAGCTCGGTTTGAAGGACTGGAATTCCATCACATAGCTCGAGATAATAACCAGGCGGCCGACGTACTGGCACGCATCGGTGCGAAGCGTGATGCCGTCCCTCCTAATATCTTCCTGGAACGGCTCTTCAAGCCATCCGTACTATGGGAAGAGGAGCCCGGTAGTGACAAACCGGAGAAAACCGCACCAACCGGTGATTCGGCAGATGACATAACACCCTCAGCCCACGTCATAATGGCAGTAATCGCCGCGTGGACAGAACCTTTCCTAGCCTACTTACTTAGGCAGGAACTTCCCGAAGACCAAAATGAGGCCCGCTGCATAGTCCGGCGATCGAAGGCCTACAAGGTCCATGAGGGAGAACTTTATAAGAAAAGTACCACCGGAGTCCTTCAAAGGTGTATCTCCGAAGAAGAAGGGCGAAACCTCCTGGCTGAAATTCATGCCGGACTAGGCGGACACCACGCAGCAGCCCGGGCCCTTGTAGGAAAGGCATTCCGTACAGGATTTTATTGGCCGATGGCCCGGGCAGACGCGCAGGACTTGGTCCAGCGATGCGTTGGTTGTCAGCTCTTTGCTAATCAGAGCCATATGCCACCCACCGCCCTCAAAACAATACCCATTACCTGGCCGTTCGCGGTCTGGGGGCTTGACATGGTTGGACCCCTTAAAGGGGGAACCCACAACGCCTAACCGTACTACCGGATTCACACCATTTTTTATGGTATACGGCGCAGAGGCAATCTTGCCCTGTGACATTATTCATGACTCACCTCGAGTGCGCATGTATGAGGAAAGAGAGGCCGAGCTTGATCGGCAGGACAGCTTGGACACATTGGAGGAAGAACGTGACGTCGCGAAGGCTCGTTCCGCATTTTATCAGCAGTAGGCCCGAAGATATCAAAGCAGAGAAGTACGGGCCAAGACTTACAACGTTGGTGAACTAGTTCTACGCCTACCGGACAAGAAAAAGGACAAGCTCAAGCCCAAATGGGAGGGTCCCTTCATCATCGATCAAGTCCTGACTGGCGGAGCATACCGTCTACGAAATGCGTCGGATAACCGACTCGAGCCGAACCCATGGAACGCAGCCCGCCTCCGACGATTCTATGCCTAGCGCCGGACTAAGAGTTCGTCCCCTTCCCCCGTCCAAACTTTTACACTTCGGCTATCTTTTGTTTCTCTTTTTATCCCTTTTATTTAAAAGCCCTTATGGGCCTATTTTCGCATTTTTTTTATAAGCATGATGTGCCATCCGCACTCATTATTCCTGGGGGCTTCTTTTACAGAAGCTTAATTACACGGGTTTCATACCCAACACATGTGTCAAGCTTCCACATGTACCTTTTACTCACCATTATATGCATCGATATGACTTAAGTTTTGGCCAAGCTGGGTTGCCTGGCTCCTGTGCTTACCCCTATGTTCCCGATCGTTCGGCTAGGAGGTAAAGGGAGCACCTCTGCGATTGTTACTGCCGGGTCAGCCGGATGTGTACCTCAGACTGGGTGAAGCCGAAAGCTAGCGTTCTTAAGGGAATATTCCGTCGGTGATTTAAAAGATGACTTTTTACTTATTTACCCATCTGCCCCCAGATGTTTTACTGCTTTCTTCGCAGTCTGGACATGCACTTCAGGGCAAGCCTCCCAGGGAAAGGAACCCTTAACGGAACTATTCTCCCTGGAAGATGTTTCTTACTAACCATGTAATATAACATAACTAGTTGGGCACTTGTCTGATAAAGCACTAATGACCCCTACGCCTGGTCTCCATGCATACCACGGTTGTTTCTTAACCAAAGGGGTATTCGGATACACTCCGGACTCTAGGGTCCTGAGGTTGAAGCGAAAAGGTCGGCAAAGACAAACGATCTACAATCCGGCTAGAAGGCATTTCACATGTCACTTTAAAGGATAACATACATTGTCAAATTTACTGACTGTATTCCTCCTCAATCCCATCTAACAGGCTGTCTAGTTTACAGTCCCGTTGGGAAAATTTGGCAGCCAACTCTACTTGGCTGTATACTAAACTCACAAGGATCTCCTTCCCATCGGGCCCCACCGGTCCAACTTCGGCCATGTGGTTGGGATCCGCCTTCTTGTACCGCGTCTTCACCATGGCCCAAGCCTCCCTGGCACCTTGACGGCAAGCCGAAATCTTCCACAAACGGAAGCGCTGCCGCACTCCCTGCAGCTTCTCCGCAAACTCCCCGAGGCCCTCGGGTAGGGTGAGGGCTGGCCATAAAGCCTGAACGACGCCGCTCATTGCCTGCCGAACTCGTTCGAGTAGCTACAATAGTTCGGGAAGTTGATCACCCGTTGATATGGGCATCTCCTCTGCAGGATGACCCGTGAGTATACCTACAAGACATATCATGTCAAAATACTTCCTCGCCGAATTCTTCTTTTCAAAAGAGTTCGCTCAAGCACTTACTATAAATGCCGCGACGAAGCCGCTGATTCTCCTTAACGGAGCCGGACAGCTCGGCCCGAGCGCCTTTCAGCTCTTCTCCGAGCTTGGCGTTGGCATCCTGGAGCTTGTTCCTTTCCTGCTGAACCCTATTCAGCACACTCTCGCCGGCCTTTAGCTGGCGCAGCAATGCTTGCCTGTCCGGATCTTGTCCGGCGGTACCTGCAATGTCATTATTAGACTCGCGCGCACGCCGCACAGCGCTTATATTTATTAATAAAAATGTGTTACCAGGAGGGGTCTTTCCGTCTCCTCCTGCGGCAGCAAGTGCGGCCTCAAGTTGGGCCTTGCAATCTTGCAGCTCCCGAGACAGCTGGGCGTTCTTCTCGGTAAGTGCCTGCATTTTCAAATGATCCTTAAATCAGTTAGCATAACTACTTTAAGTCTCGGGGGCTACTGGTATATACAACCATTGAAGTTCCCTTACCCGTGTGTCTTTCACATACTGCTCCGTGGCTCTGGTAAAACCATTTTGAGCGGCACGGAGATGTGCGTCCCCTGCGTTAAAGGCATCCAATGCC
Organism: Triticum timopheevii; assembly: GCA_963921465.1. Classification (NCBI taxonomy): domain Eukaryota; kingdom Viridiplantae; phylum Streptophyta; class Magnoliopsida; order Poales; family Poaceae; genus Triticum; species Triticum timopheevii. Next base: position 84,345,124 of record OY997274.1, read on the forward strand.
TCAGGGGAAAAGCACGCTTCACGAAGTACTGTCCGACGGTGCCTATGGTTCATGGCGCTCTCCACCCCAGACATAGTGGCGGACAATCTGTCGGTATCCTCCGTTGGAGAAGGATCCGGCTCGCGTCTTGCGCTTGCCTCCCCCTCCAGGACGGGCGCTGGAGCCTGGCCGGTGTTGGTCGGATCGGCAATTCCTGCGCTCGCAGTCCGGCGAGCGCTTTTTCTCCTACAAAGATCATGAGCACTCAGGCGTTTCCTTGGAACGTTGCTCTGAAAATTCAAATACAAGCTATACCTTTGCGGCGATGTTTCCGCCCGCACCGCGCTCCTTTTCCGCCTGCTGGTCCGGACTGGCCTCTGTTGGCCAGCCGCCGCGAGCTCGGCTTCCTGCCGTAAAGGCACTTCCTGCGAAATACCGTCGTTCGCAAGGGTTAGAAATGGGCAGAGAAGAGATAATGGTGTCCGGACTTCGGTCACGGTCACCTGGGAAGCTGGACTTAGTCCGGGGTAGTCCGCCGTAATGGCAACCAAGGCATTATCTATGCTAAGCTGGTGAACACCCCATCGATCAGCTCCACCTCGATGTCCGGGTCCTCTTCGGAGGCCGGATCCAGGGATCCTTCTGGATCCTCGGGTTGCGGAGCAGGACTCACCATGTCCTCCACAGTCCGGCGTAGATCCTGCGCCGAAGACATAATGTAAGAAGCTTAAACTTCGAAAGCATGGGTTGAGCCCTTCAAGGTGTTCACTTACCCATCCTCTAGGGTTGATCATGGAAAACCCATTCAAAGGGTTCGTTCGAAGGAAGTCCTCCTTCTCCCCCTTGTATAGGCTGGACAGGATCTTTACCAGATCCTCGGTAGAATCCGGCCCTTTGCGGCCGTGCCGGGTGGCATCGTCTTCCCCGTTGAAATCCCACATGGGGTGGCCTCTGTATTGCAGTGGCTGTACCCCTCGCTTGATGCATGTCTCCATGACTCCGATCATGGTCAAGCCTGAATGAGCCATTAATCTTATCCGGCCCATCAAGTAATGGACGCTCTTGTCTTCCTCCAATCGGGGGCTCCACGGGCGCCAGCTGAGGCGTTTCTTCAAGGGAGCAGCACTAAACTCCGGGAGGCCGATCCGGACTGGGTCTGGCAGCGGAGCGTCTCCTATATAAAACCACTCCGAGGGCCAGTCTTCGGACGCCTTCTTGGGAGTACCGGATAGGTATCCGGTCCCGGCGATGCGCCATATTTCGGCACCGCTCACTTGATATATGGACCCCTCGTGAGAACGGGGTACGAGGCAAAACAGCCTCTTCCACAATGCAAAATGGGGCTCGATGCCCAGGAATAGCTCACAAAGAGCTACGTAGCCCGCGATATGCAGGACAGAGGCGGGCGTGAGGTGGTGGAGCTGGAGTCCGTAGAACTTCAAGAGCCCGCGGAGGAACGGATGTATTGGAAATCCAAGTCCCCTTATTAGATAGGGGACAAAGCATACTCGCTCCCCCTTATTGGGGCTTGGAGTGTCCTCCGCCTGCCTCCCACCTTGATAAGTAACCAGTCCGGCCCGGACTGGGACCATGAAGGCCGGAGGGAGAAATCCCCCCGTTTGGAGCTTCACTAGCTCGTTGTGCGAAATAGAGCACCTCCTCCAATTCTCCGACGGTGGGCTGGGAGTGCGTGAAGAAGAGCCGCGTCGACGATCCATGATGGAATGGATTTCTAGGTCAAAGGCGCTTCGATGGAGTATTCGCGGGAGGAAGACGGTGTGGTTTGGATCTGGATTCTTGCCTCTTTTATAGGCGGACGACTCGCACAATTAGGGGGTGAAATGCAAAAGACACCCTGGCTTTTCGCATTCGTGCGACGCATGGAAGAGGGCCATTATTTGGCGTAGAAGCCAAGGAACACAGTATTCAAGATGAAGCCGGACACTGTTCGGCAGGTACATGGAATTTGAAGGGAGAACCCGCCTTGCAACGCCGAAGACTATAAACACGCTGGCCTTATCGTCATTGAAGCCTGGTTCGGGGGCTACTGAGGGAGTCCTGGACTAGGGGGTGTCCGGACAGCCGGACTATCATTATCCGCCGGACTCCAAGACTACGAAGATACAAGATTGAAGACTCCGTCCCGTGTCCGGATGGGACTTTCCTTGGCGTGGAAGGCAAGCTTGGCAATACGGATATGTAGATCTCCTACCATTGTAACCGACTCTGTGTAACCCTAGCCTCCTCCGGTGTCTATATAAACCGGAGGGCTTTAGTCCGTAGGACAACATACATTACAACAATCATACCATAGGCTAGCTTCTAGGGTTTAGCCTCCTTGATCTCGTGGTAGATCCACTCTTGTACTACCCATATCATCAATATTAATCAAGCAGGATGTAGGGTTTTACCTCCATCAACAGGGCCCGAACCTGGGTAAAAACATCGTGTCCCTCGTCTCTTGTTACCATCCGCCTAGACGCACAGTTCGGGACCCCCTACCCGAGATCCGCCGGTTTTGACACCGACACCTAGTTTCATACTGAGGGTTGACTTTTTTCACGAATACGCAAAGCTTGTGTATCATTTCATTGATAGAAGAAGTTAAGAGTGAGTACAGGGGGGGTACAACGCATGACACAAAAGTAGGAGGCGTGAACATGGCGACCAAAGCAGAGGGACTTGGGATGCTCAGCCCAAACAGAAAAGAAACACGGCTAAACTCACAACCCTGGGACGCAGCCCAAAGCAAACCAACAAGACGACCAACATCATCAAAACTACCTCCGAACACCCCGAACATACAAGACGACACATTCATGAAGGAAAACGGCGCAGGGGCGCCTTCACCATCCGATCCGCAAAACCGGACCTAGGGTTTCCCCTGATGCTCAAAGAGGGGCACAGAAAGCGGCCATGGTAGCGCCTTCAAGAAGAAAATGGCACCCGCGGGTGTCGCCGCTGCCAGCATCGAAAGGTCGGACAAGGATTTCGCCCTGGCCGAGTATGAGCAATCCCAAGCTGACGGAGCAATAGTCAAGGAGGAGGAAGTCTGGTCGGAGGCCGGAACCACTATCGCAAGAAGGGGAGCAACGGTTGCCATCGAAGGAGGCATTGGGCACTGTCGGAAGAACGATCTAGCAAACATGTGGAAGGGCGGACGGAGCATGGAGCTGGGCGGGGTCTGGCAGCCGAGCGGAAAAATAAGGGGGGAGGAGTGTGACGGTGGCCGAAAACCCGAACAAGCCAAGATCTGGAGAGGAGCGTAGATTTGAGCCGTCGGGACCGGAGCAGGAGGGATGCCCGGCGAGCCAAAGGAGCTGGAAGGAGTGCAGCTCCAGAGGCACGCCGAAGTCGAAGCCGCGCCAGGGTGGATGTCGGTCAACCACGGATTCCTGCAGTATGTGCTTGCGGAGCTGCCGAGACACTGACAAGCCGGATGAGCCGGAAGAAGACTAGGTTCAGTCGCGAGGGAGCGTTGGATCTAGAGCCGCTCCGGCCAGCCATGAACACCGAAGGAGGGCGGCCACCGGGCCAGAGCCGCACCTACAGGGTATGGGAGGCGAAGGGAGCTCGTTGGCGTGCCACACACCCGGCCAGCGCACTGCAGGAGGCACCTGCCGCCGGGCAACCACTGAGGTGAGCCGCCGTACCGGAGCCATGGCCGCAACCCATGGGGGGAGCGCCACTGTGGGGCCCCTAGGGCCGGCCGGTTCGGCCAAGAAGCCCTGGTCCTGTCCTCCTGGGATCCGTGCCGGTAGCAGCAAGGGTGCTGGCGGCCACCATGGATCTGGCGCGAAGGGGGTAGGGGGGTGGACGCGTTGGCGAAGACCAGGAGCAGCTGGAGCCCAACAGGAAGGAGGCGGTCAAGGGCCGGGGAGAGGGAGGGTCGCCGGAGACACCCGACGCCGATGCGCAGCGGGCGTCGATGAGAAAAGGGGGAGAGGTGCCAGCCGAGGCGCCCCACCGCCACCTTCCTGGGAGCCGGCGCGGCTTCGCCGGCCTCTCCTCCGGTGGCGGCTAGGAGGTGGGGCGAGGTGGGGAGAGGGCCTCGGCGGCGCGGCTAGGGTTCCCCCACCGCCGCCAGGGGAGGCGACGCGGGGGTCGCGAGAGGGTTCGGGCAACCTACCAGTCAGGTTTGACTTGATATTGGTATAAAAAAGGTGGCCTTCCAATTGCAAGTGAGGGCATAGTTAGACTTGTATCTAGGAAAAATGGGTCGAGCCCCAGTAGCATGTCGTGATTGATTTGCAACTGGGACAAGGAAAAAGCGAACCACTCAAGGGTGGAGTTGCTACGACAAACATAGTCGGCACCTAATGAAAAATAAAAATAAAAAGGAAAGAAAAACAGAAAATAAAAAAATGAAAGAGAAAACAGATTTGAGAAAAGAAAGATGAAAGAACACAAATTTAGAAAAAGTTAATGAATTTGAAAAAAGGAAGAAAAGTAAAAAAGGAAACGGAAAAGGATAATTAGAAATAAATAATCAAAAACAGAAATATATAATATGAGTGTGTCATGTTGGGACAGACAGAGAGAGCATCGAAAGATTGCATAAAGTCAAAACCAAACGGTCTGCATAAAGTCAAAGCGACACGTCCTAAAAATAGGCAAGAAACAAAACAAGTTGTCATGGGCAGAGACAGCGGGTTGTCACGCGGGACAATAGCGGGCCGAAGCGACGAAACAAATAACATGGGCGCGGCCAGTGACACGAATCAACATCTCGCATGAAAAAAAAACGGCAAAAAGCGGAATTAGGAGTACTCATCATAAAAATCACCCCATCTTCCCGGGTTGTGACAACTGTCGCGCTGCATGTGCGTCACTTGTCGCAACCTGTGAGTTTTCATTTTTTAGATCCGTTTATTCAAAACATTTTATCTCTTAAACCGTGCTTCAAATCTCGAACCATTTTCACCGTTGGATTCCTCGCGTCAAGATCTTTAAAACTAGATCCCATGTTGATAGTTTTCACAAAACTTTTTTTCACGAAAAAAACCGGTCAAAAATAACCGGACGAAAAAACTGAACCGGGAGCATGGTATTTTTCCTTTTCGAAATAGGCACGGCCGTGCATCTCGCGAAATCACAACCGTGCCTCTCGTGAAAGCAAAATCATGCCACTCACGTAAGGAAAAACAGAAAACACGTTTTTTTTCCTTTCTTAAAAGAGGCACGGTCGTGCCTCTCGCGAAAACACAACCGTGCCTCTCGCCGAAGGAAAATAAAAATAAAAAATGCATTTATTATTTCCGAGAGGCACGGCCATGCATCTAGCGAAATCACAAACGTGCCTCTCGCGGAAGCAAAATCGTGCCTCTCACGGAAAGAAAAAAACGTGTTTTTTTCATTTTCGAGAGGCACGGCCGTGCCTCTTGCGGAAGCAAAACCGTGCCTCTCATGAAAAAAAAACAGAAAACGCGTATTTTTTTCTGTTTCCGAGAGGCACGGCCTCTCGTGAAAGCAAAACTGTGTCTCTCGCGGAAGCAAAAAAACACGATTTTTCTCGCAATTTTTTTTTTCAAATTTTTTTGTTTTGACCCAAAAGCTAAGGAAGACCTGTGAAAAAACAAAACGTCGGAAAAAATCTAGAAAAAACCGTTTAAAAAGCAAAAAACGCGTGCGGAAAAATAAAATAAAAAACAAAATAATAAGGGAGCGCCTAGAACGCGACACGTGGCGGAGCGGCTGAGAGCGTGCCAAGTGGCGCTGATCGTTGCGAGGCTCCCAAGGGAACACTCGTCAACTAGTTGCTCCCGACAAAAAGGTCAAACCGCGATGGACTTAGATGAGACATGGTTTAGCAAATCTAATTTAAAAAATGTTCATGATTTTCAAAAAAATATTTGTAAATTTAAAATGTTCCAAAATATTATTATTTTGGAATTCAAAACAAAGTCACGAATTTGAAAAATATTTACAAATGTATAATAGTCACCAATTTTTAAAATATTCGTGGTTTAATATATGTTCACAAATTTTTAAAAGATGTTAAGGAATTTAAAAGGTCAAAAAATATGAGTATACATGTATATATTTGTACGTTAGTTTGTAGAACATTTATATAAATCTTATAGAAAAACTAATGGTTCTCTTCAAATTTAAGAGAAAGAATGAGAGAGAAGGCAAGTGGCTATGGATAAATGAGGATTTTGACTTGGCTGTTTTCTTTCTCAGTGACTGCTTATCCACACAAAAAAAAAAACACAGCCCAAAACACAAGACGTGGAAAAAGAATAAAAGCCCATAGTCTGACCAAAAGCCCACTAGGTAACGAAACAACGGAGGATACATGAAACCAGACAGCGCTGGGCGCTTGAAAACAAAACAAAACACTGTATCATGAATCTTGGAAGTTTTCATCCAACGGTGATGGGAGTTAGATGTGAGATAACTAATTCTCATCTAGATGAGAAAATAGTAAATCTATTAATCCAAACCATTTGCTGGTTGGTAGCCACCTGCTGCACTGCTTGTGGATAGAATCGACGCCGCGCTAGCTACCTTTCATGGACGGGCATGCCCTATCAGTTCGTCTGTGAGGGTGTGTGCAACAATGATGTTGGTGGCTAGGATCGATCAGATGGAGGTGCGGCGTCAGGTTTCAGCGTTGCTGTGAAGTGCTTGACTTCTTTTCTTCTCTTTTCGGGGGCAGGTCAGGTCAGGTATGTGTAGGAGGGAAGAGGCTTACGAACTGGATTATTCCTCTCCCCCACTAGTCTCTACTTGAATTTTAGTATGACCCCTTTTCTCCACTAACCTCTTCCTAATTTTTACTACGACCCCTTTGAAATATATTGTCCTTCTATCTTCTCCACTAATTTGGACTTTGGAATGCATGACTTTATATTGTATTAGAGTTAAGAGGTCTTAAATTTAAGACCTACCTTCATAGGCTTGGACTTTTGAAATGATTTCAACAATCTACCCTAGTTAGGGTTTCTTTTTCCCTCTCACAACTACGCCCGCTAGGGCACTCGTACCATCTATGTTTCGCCGGAGAGCCCGTGAATCCACCTCTCCTCTATCTGCCACCCAAGCGGCTGGTGCTGGGAGGGGGAGATCCCGATGCCTTGGTCTTTGGGGCTCCGATCCTCCTTCAGTTCGTCCATCAGGATAGATTCAACGAAGCTCCGACATAGATTCCCGCCGTCTCCTTGTGGCGACGAGGTTACGGTCTCTCTTTGTGTGGTGGGTCTATTCATATCAATTGAAGGGTTCAATGGCAACAACTACTATTCCGAGGCGTTTGCCCTTAAGGGCACGTGCACGAAAAATTCCTGATTGTTATCGTTATGGTCAAGCCGACATTGATAGAGGAGCAACGACAAAGGATTGTTCTGGTGGCGGCAGTGCTTGTTCAGTTTCTTCATTATAACTGAGATAACCACAACAAAAGAATCTAGCTCCTTATATTTTCATTTATGTTTATCAAGGATAAATTAAATATTATGTCAATCAGTGATTAATTCCGTAGAAAATAATAAGAGTCAATAAAGAAAGGAATGTTATGTGACATATGTGAGAGTTTTGTTTGAGTTGTACCCCATAAAAAGTAGTCGATTTTTTTTTTAAATCAACCAGTGAGTGGACAATCAGGAGCGCAGTGGTGCCCCAAGGCCATCAGAGATTAAACCCTATATTTGCCGCTTTGGTATTGTCACTAATATGAAATTATTCTTTCAGATGATATTCCCATCTATAGCAAGGGCGTTTTTCTAAAGAAAAATCGATTTTTCAGAAAAGAAGACTTCACCAATCTTCAAGCTCTGCAGGAGTGTCGGCGTTTCTAATATAAGTCGATTTTCCAGAAAAGAAAAACAAAACAAAACATGAGCTCACCCCGTGCGAGTGCGACCGACGAGCGCCGTTTGAACCGCCGGCCGTCCGCGCCGAATCTAACGGCCGGCGGCGACGCCGTATCCCACCAGCACGCCGAAGCGGCCGCGTCGTCCGAACGCGCGTCAGTCTCTCGTCGGCCACCGCACTCCCTCGATTCCGCTTATGCGCGCGCGGGATGGCGCCCGCGCTTTGCTCTCCCCGCCACCACCACCGCTCATATATCTGCCGCCGCCTCCGCCTCCGCCCCTCCCCTCCCGGCCACCACCGCCCGTCCCCGGAGCGGCCCATCAGGTATATTCCGCTCTCAGGATTCGTTTCTTATAGCTCCATCCCGGTTCCTGCCGTAGCGTTGCCACAGCGTTGGTTGGAATGGGGAAGAACAGGAATTTAGGGTCGCGGTTAGGGTGTGCTGCCGGTATGAAATTTGGTATTACCTTCAAGTGCCAAAGCGACTCCGATGCCTGCTGCTTTCATGGGATTGGATAGTTTTGTTCTGCATCAGCGCAGAGATCACGGATTAGATTATTTTCATAGATCAAGTGACATCCGAATGTGCCTGAAATTTATTTTTTCTGAACTAGGAATGTGCCTGGAATTTATCTTTTCTGAACTAGTAACGTGCCTGGAATACATACAGCATCTCTGAACTAGGAATTTATTTTGTGTTTATGCAGGATTGAACACCACAAAGTTCTTCCCACCCAATGTCCACCGGTAGGGGCTGCCCGCATCGCGTTCGTCCATGGAAGCATCCAACTGCAACCAAGGACCTGTCCTGGTTCATGGTATCATGACAAGGTAACAGCCATACATTCTAGTCCCACCATAGCAGTTCATAAAGTTAGGATGAGCTGCATATCAGAAACACATCAATTCCCCTGCACCTCTTTCTCAAGAGCTTGATTTCATTGTTACTCGCTACATATTTCCTTTTGACCTAGCCTGGATTTTTGGCTTGATTGGTATGAGACATAATGATTTTAGGAACGCAATGTACCTCGTTTTTTGCTTCTGAGATATAATGATTTTAGGAACGCAACGTACATAGATGGAATTGGATGGACACACACACACACACACACACACAAACACGCAAATTGTTGTTAAGAGATGAAATTGGCACCCACTGCATTACTGCAGCATGCAGCTTTGCAGTTGAGAAAAGAAATTGTAGCCATAAAAGGGCAAACAATTTCTTTGGAGCTAGTTCATCAAACATCTACACGAAAACTTTCGATGGGATCGATGTAGCTGGAAGAAGGTTAGCGAAACAAGTATGTGGTAGAGACTAATCTCTGCTGTTCACGTATTGACTGCTTAGGAAGCTTCCATAATAATGCCCTATGGAAAGAAGGTCTTGGACGTGGTTCAGAAGATGCCCGGCTTGAAAAAGATTTCCTTCATAGTACATTCTTCGGGTGGTCTGTTTGCTAGATATGCTATTTCTATACTATATTCAGTGCAAGCAAAAGAAACTGGAAGCGGTGTTGGTGTCGTGCCGACAGTTGGAGGATGTTAGAGTACGTAATGGGCCTAATGGGCCCGTTAGTCTTAGGTTTAATTAGAGATAAGAGTCGCTTGCTTAGGGGTCAAGTAAGCCTTGCTTGGGAGTCAAGTAAACCTCTCTATATAAAGAGAGGAGATGTATCAATCTAATCAAGCAAGAATTAAGAAGGAAATCCCTTCCCTCTTGCCCGGCCGTGGGCAAAAAGGCCTCCGGCCGGCCTTCTCGCGCCCTCCTTCTAGCAGCGTCATAACAGTTTGGTATCAGCTAGCTTCGGTTCGATCGTGTCTTCACTGCCACCAAGCCCGTCTCTTCCGCTGCCGGTCACCTCGTCACCTCCGCCGACCACCATGACCGTCGCCCCACTCCTGCCCGCGCCGGGATCCTCCGTCGCGCCCAGGGCCGGTCCTAAGATTTCGGGGGCCCGGGGCGAAAACAAAACTCGGGGCCCTGTATGTATAATGCATATTTTGATTGTTTAAAACACGGGTTGCACTTAACTTCTTAACAATGGAGTGTGAAACTAATCGACCTACTTTCATGATTTAATTATTTATATATTATATTAACTCTATATTACTTTTGTTAAGATTTTTCCAATGAAATTGCATGCATTGTATATTTCATAGTTCGTCACAGAAAATTATTTAAACGACTTTTATGGCGCACAACTAGAATTAACTTCATAATTTGCAATGCTAAGATTAATTTAGCCACCTATTAGATTAAATCCACCATGCATTCTCTACTTAATTTTGGCTCAGCTATTATCATTATCCATGGATCCTATTAATTCTCTCCCCTTGTCTTTCATCGATCACCAACACAGCCAGATTATTTAGTAAGAAGGCTGGACAACTACATCCAACTCTTTTCCGCTAATTCACTTGTTACTCCTAATTCTGCCACTAACTAGCCACCTACCTAAAAGAACCTAGTTAGCTCTTGGATGATGATGAATCAAGAAGATGCTTACCTATTTCTTGTCCAAAACTGCCTGCCGGGATCGGGGGCATCGTTACTCCTGTCCACGCCGGCGAACATGAAATCACCCAAGCCGCCATTGGAGGCGGAAGCATCGGCGAGGCCTCCGCGGGAGGAGGTTGTGGCGGCAGGAGTCGTGCATGATATGCAGATAGGTTATTTTTGAGGGATTGATATGCTGCTAGGTCGATTCCTCATGTCGTCGTTTGCGGGCCTACGCGAGGAAACGGAAATTCCACTAATTCAGGGAAACGTTATTAACCTACCCCCAGATAGTTGTGGTTGCGTCTAAATCTACGAAGCGAAACGTACTAGCGCAGTATCAGTTCTTTCACGGGCCCTTTTTCAGCCAAAGTTTTTTCACTTGGCTAATACACAGAGGACACATACGTGGGGGCCCCTATGTTCGGGGGGCCCGGGGCGGCCGCCCCCCCTGCCCCCCCATCAGGGCCGTGCCTGGTCGCGCCCGCCCCCAGCGTCCTCACCCCGGAGGAGGTGTCCGGGGTGCTGCGGCACCTAACCTAGGCGGTCCAAGAGATCCACATGTTCTTGGCCGGGTCCTACAGGCCGCACCCGGCTGCGCCACCCATCGCCGCCCCCGCGCCGTCGTGGCTGCCGTGGTCACCAATCTTCAAGCTCTGCAGGAGTGTCGGCGTTTCTAATATAAGTCGATTTTCCAGAAAAGAAAAAGAAAACAAAAGATGAGCTCACCCCGTGCGAGTGAGACCGACGAGCGCCGTTTGAACCGCCGGCCGTCCGCGGCGAATCTAACGGCCGGCGGCGACGCCATATCCCACCAGCACGCCGAAGCGGCCGCGTCGTCCGTACGCGCGTCAGTCTCTCGTCGGCCGCCGCACTCCCTTGATTCGCGCCGGCGGCGATACCTTCCACTTATGCGCGCGCGGGATGGCGCCTGCGCTTTGCTCTCCGCCCCTCCCTTTCCAGCCACGCCCGTTCCCGGAGCGGCCCATCAGGTATATTCGGCTCTCAGGATTCGTTTCTGCCGTAGCGTTGCCACAGCGTTGGTTGGCTTGGGGAAGAACAGGAATTTGGGGTCGCGGTTAGGGTGTGCTGCCGGTACTGAAATTTGGTATTACCTTCAAGTGCCAAAGCGACTCCGATGCCTGCTGCTTTCATGGGATTGGATAGTTTTGTTCTGCGTCAGCACAGAGATCATGGATTAGATTATTTTCATAGATCAAGTGACATCCAAATGTGCCTGGAATTTATTTTTTCTGAACTAGGAATGTGCCTGGAATTTGTTTTTTCTGAACTAGGAACGTGCCTGGAATACATACAGCATCTCTGAACTAGGAATTTATTTTGTGTTTATGCAGGATTGAACACCACAAAGTTCTTCCCACCCAATGTCCACCGGTAGGGGCTGCCCGCATCGCGTTCGTCCATGGAAGCATCCAACTGCAACCAAGGACCTGTCCTGGTTCATGGTATCATGACAAGGTAACAGCCATACATTCTAGTCCCACCATAGCAGTTCATAAAGTTAGGATGAGCTGCATATCAGAAACACATCAATTCCCCTGCACCTCTTTCTCAAGAGCTTGATTTCATTGTTACTCGCTACATATTTCCTTTTGACCTGGCCTGGATTTTTGGCTTGATTGGTATGAGACATAATGATTTTAGGAACGCAATGTACCTCGTTTTTTGCTTCTGAGATATAATGATTTTAGGAACGCAACGTACATAGATGGAATTGGATGGACACACACACACACACACACACACAAACACGCAAATTGTTGTTAAGAGATGAAATTGGCACCCACTGCATTACTGCAGCATGCAGCTTTGCAGTTGAGAAAAGAAATTGTAGCCATAAAAGGGCAAACAATTTCTTTGGAGCTAGTTCATCAAACATCTACACGAAAACTTTCGATGGGATCGATGTAGCTGGAAGAAGGTTAGCGAAACAAGTATGTGGTAGAGACTAATCTCTGCTGTTCACGTATTGACTGCTTAGGAAGCTTCCATAATAATGCCCTATGGAAAGAAGGTCTTGGACGTGGTTCAGAAGATGCCCGGCTTGAAAAAGATTTCCTTCATAGTACATTCTTCGGGTGGTCTGTTTGCTAGATATGCTATTTCTATACTATATTCAGTGCAAGCAAAAGAAACTGGAAGCGGTGTTGGTGTCGTGCCGACAGTTGGAGGATGTTAGAGTACGTAATGGGCCTAATGGGCCCGTTAGTCTTAGGTTTAATTAGAGATAAGAGTCGCTTGCTTAGGGGTCAAGTAAGCCTTGCTTGGGAGTCAAGTAAACCTCTCTATATAAAGAGAGGAGATGTATCAATCTAATCAAGCAAGAATTAAGAAGGAAATCCCTTCCCTCTTGCCCGGCCGTGGGCAAAAAGGCCTCCGGCCGGCCTTCTCGCGCCCTCCTTCTAGCAGCGTCATAACAGTTTGGTATCAGCTAGCTTCGGTTCGATCGTGTCTTCACTGCCACCAAGCCCGTCTCTTCCGCTGCCGGTCACCTCGTCACCTCCGCCGACCACCATGACCGTCGCCCCACTCCTGCCCGCGCCGGGATCCTCCGTCGCGCCCAGGGCCGGTCCTAAGATTTCGGGGGCCCGGGGCGAAAACAAAACTCGGGGCCCTGTATGTATAATGCATATTTTGATTGTTTAAAACACGGGTTGCACTTAACTTCTTAACAATGGAGTGTGAAACTAATCGACCTACTTTCATGATTTAATTATTTATATATTATATTAACTCTATATTACTTTTGTTAAGATTTTTCCAATGAAATTGCATGCATTGTATATTTCATAGTTCGTCACAGAAAATTATTTAAACGACTTTTATGGCGCACAACTAGAATTAACTTCATAATTTGCAATGCTAAGATTAATTTAGCCACCTATTAGATTAAATCCACCATGCATTCTCTACTTAATTTTGGCTCAGCTATTATCATTATCCATGGATCCTATTAATTCTCTCCCCTTGTCTTTCATCGATCACCAACACAGCCAGATTATTTAGTAAGAAGGCTGGACAACTACATCCAACTCTTTTCCGCTAATTCACTTGTTACTCCTAATTCTGCCACTAACTAGCCACCTACCTAAAAGAACCTAGTTAGCTCTTGGATGATGATGAATCAAGAAGATGCTTACCTATTTCTTGTCCAAAACTGCCTGCCGGGATCGGGGGCATCGTTACTCCTGTCCATGCCGGCGAACATGAAATCACCCAAGCCGCCATTGGAGGCGGAAGCATCGGCGAGGCCTCCGCGGGAGGAGGTTGTGGCGGCAGGAGTCGTGCATGATATGCAGATAGGTTATTTTTGAGGGATTGATATGCTGCTAGGTCGATTCCTCATGTCGTCGTTTGCGGGCCTACGCGAGGAAACGGAAATTCCACTAATTCAGGGAAACGTTATTAACCTACCCCCAGATAGTTGTGGTTGCGTCTAAATCTACGAAGCGAAACGTACTAGCGCAGTATCAGTTCTTTCACGGGCCCTTTTTCAGCCAAAGTTTTTTCACTTGGCTAATACACAGAGGACACATACGTGGGGGCCCCTATGTTCGGGGGGCCCGGGGCGGCCGCCCCCCCTGCCCCCCCATCAGGGCCGTGCCTGGTCGCGCCCGCCCCCAGCGTCCTCACCCCGGAGGAGGTGTCCGGGGTGCTGCGGCACCTAACCTAGGCGGTCCAAGAGATCCACATGTTCTTGGCCGGGTCCTACAGGCCGCACCCGGCTGCGCCACCCATCGCCGCCCCCGCGCCGTCGTGGCTGCCGTGGTCACCAATCTTCAAGCTCTGCAGGAGTGTCGGCGTTTCTAATATAAGTCGATTTTCCAGAAAAGAAAAAGAAAACAAAAGATGAGCTCACCCCGTGCGAGTGAGACCGACGAGCGCCGTTTGAACCGCCGGCCGTCCGCGGCGAATCTAACGGCCGGCGGCGACGCCATATCCCACCAGCACGCCGAAGCGGCCGCGTCGTCCGTACGCGCGTCAGTCTCTCGTCGGCCGCCGCACTCCCTTGATTCGCGCCGGCGGCGATACCTTCCACTTATGCGCGCGCGGGATGGCGCCTGCGCTTTGCTCTCCGCCCCTCCCTTTCCAGCCACGCCCGTTCCCGGAGCGGCCCATCAGGTATATTCGGCTCTCAGGATTCGTTTCTGCCGTAGCGTTGCCACAGCGTTGGTTGGCTTGGGGAAGAACAGGAATTTGGGGTCGCGGTTAGGGTGTGCTGCCGGTACTGAAATTTGGTATTACCTTCAAGTGCCAAAGCGACTCCGATGCCTGCTGCTTTCATGGGATTGGATAGTTTTGTTCTGCGTCAGCACAGAGATCATGGATTAGATTATTTTCATAGATCAAGTGACATCCAAATGTGCCTGGAATTTATTTTTTCTGAACTAGGAATGTGCCTGGAATTTGTTTTTTCTGAACTAGGAACGTGCCTGGAATACATACAGCATCTCTGAACTAGGAATTTATTTTGTGTTTATGCAGGATTGAACACCACAAAGTTCTTCCCACCCAATGTCCACCGGTAGGGGCTGCCCGCATCGCGTTCGTCCATGGAAGCATCCAACTGCAACCAAGGACCTGTCCTGGTTCATGGTATCATGACAAGGTAACAGCCATACATTCTAGTCCCACCATAGCAGTTCATAAAGTTAGGATGAGCTGCATATCAGAAACACATCAATTCCCCTGCACCTCTTTCTCAAGAGCTTGATTTCATTGTTACTCGCTACATATTTCCTTTTGACCTGGCCTGGATTTTTGGCTTGATTGGTATGAGACATAATGATTTTAGGAACGCAATGTACCTCGTTTTTTGCTTCTGAGATATAATGATTTTAGGAACGCAACGTACATAGATGGAATTGGATGGACACACACACACACACACACACACACACACACACACAAACACGCAAATTGTTGTTAAGAGATGAAATTGGCACCCACTGCATTACTGCAGCATGCAGCTTTGCAGTTGAGAAAAGAAATTGTAGCCATAAAAGGGCAAACAATTTCTTTGGAGCTAGTTCATCAAACATCTACACGAAAACTTTCGATGGGATCGATGTAGCTGGAAGAAGGTTAGCGAAACAAGTATGTGGTAGAGACTAATCTCTGCTGTTCACGTATTGACTGCTTAGGAAGCTTCCATAATAATGCCCTATGGAAAGAAGGTCTTGGACGTGGTTCAGAAGATGCCCGGCTTGAAAAAGATTTCCTTCATAGTACATTCTTCGGGTGGTCTGTTTGCTAGATATGCTATTTCTATACTATATTCAGTGCAAGCAAAAGAAACTGGAAGCGGTGTTGGTGTCGTGCCGACAGTTGGAGGATGTTAGAGTACGTAATGGGCCTAATGGGCCCGTTAGTCTTAGGTTTAATTAGAGATAAGAGTCGCTTGCTTAGGGGTCAAGTAAGCCTTGCTTGGGAGTCAAGTAAACCTCTCTATATAAAGAGAGGAGATGTATCAATCTAATCAAGCAAGAATTAAGAAGGAAATCCCTTCCCTCTTGCCCGGCCGTGGGCAAAAAGGCCTCCGGCCGGCCTTCTCGCGCCCTCCTTCTAGCAGCGTCATAACAGTTTGGTATCAGCTAGCTTCGGTTCGATCGTGTCTTCACTGCCACCAAGCCCGTCTCTTCCGCTGCCGGTCACCTCGTCACCTCCGCCGACCACCATGACCGTCGCCCCACTCCTGCCCGCGCCGGGATCCTCCGTCGCGCCCAGGGCCGGTCCTAAGATTTCGGGGGCCCGGGGCGAAAACAAAACTCGGGGCCCTGTATGTATAATGCATATTTTGATTGTTTAAAACACGGGTTGCACTTAACTTCTTAACAATGGAGTGTGAAACTAATCGACCTACTTTCATGATTTAATTATTTATATATTATATTAACTCTATATTACTTTTGTTAAGATTTTTCCAATGAAATTGCATGCATTGTATATTTCATAGTTCGTCACAGAAAATTATTTAAACGACTTTTATGGCGCACAACTAGAATTAACTTCATAATTTGCAATGCTAAGATTAATTTAGCCACCTATTAGATTAAATCCACCATGCATTCTCTACTTAATTTTGGCTCAGCTATTATCATTATCCATGGATCCTATTAATTCTCTCCCCTTGTCTTTCATCGATCACCAACACAGCCAGATTATTTAGTAAGAAGGCTGGACAACTACATCCAACTCTTTTCCGCTAATTCACTTGTTACTCCTAATTCTGCCACTAACTAGCCACCTACCTAAAAGAACCTAGTTAGCTCTTGGATGATGATGAATCAAGAAGATGCTTACCTATTTCTTGTCCAAAACTGCCTGCCGGGATCGGGGGCATCGTTACTCCTGTCCATGCCGGCGAACATGAAATCACCCAAGCCGCCATTGGAGGCGGAAGCATCGGCGAGGCCTCCGCGGGAGGAGGTTGTGGCGGCAGGAGTCGTGCATGATATGCAGATAGGTTATTTTTGAGGGATTGATATGCTGCTAGGTCGATTCCTCATGTCGTCGTTTGCGGGCCTACGCGAGGAAACGGAAATTCCACTAATTCAGGGAAACGTTATTAACCTACCCCCAGATAGTTGTGGTTGCGTCTAAATCTACGAAGCGAAACGTACTAGCGCAGTATCAGTTCTTTCACGGGCCCTTTTTCAGCCAAAGTTTTTTCACTTGGCTAATACACAGAGGACACATACGTGGGGGCCCCTATGTTCGGGGGGCCCGGGGCGGCCGCCCCCCCTGCCCCCCCATCAGGGCCGTGCCTGGTCGCGCCCGCCCCCAGCGTCCTCACCCCGGAGGAGGTGTCCGGGGTGCTGCGGCACCTAACCTAGGCGGTCCAAGAGATCCACATGTTCTTGGCCGGGTCCTACAGGCCGCACCCGGCTGCGCCACCCATCGCCGCCCCCGCGCCGTCGTGGCTGCCGTGGTCACCAATCTTCAAGCTCTGCAGGAGTGTCGGCGTTTCTAATATAAGTCGATTTTCCAGAAAAGAAAAAGAAAACAAAAGATGAGCTCACCCCGTGCGAGTGAGACCGACGAGCGCCGTTTGAACCGCCGGCCGTCCGCGGCGAATCTAACGGCCGGCGGCGACGCCATATCCCACCAGCACGCCGAAGCGGCCGCGTCGTCCGTACGCGCGTCAGTCTCTCGTCGGCCGCCGCACTCCCTTGATTCGCGCCGGCGGCGATACCTTCCACTTATGCGCGCGCGGGATGGCGCCTGCGCTTTGCTCTCCGCCCCTCCCTTTCCAGCCACGCCCGTTCCCGGAGCGGCCCATCAGGTATATTCGGCTCTCAGGATTCGTTTCTGCCGTAGCGTTGCCACAGCGTTGGTTGGCTTGGGGAAGAACAGGAATTTGGGGTCGCGGTTAGGGTGTGCTGCCGGTACTGAAATTTGGTATTACCTTCAAGTGCCAAAGCGACTCCGATGCCTGCTGCTTTCATGGGATTGGATAGTTTTGTTCTGCGTCAGCACAGAGATCATGGATTAGATTATTTTCATAGATCAAGTGACATCCAAATGTGCCTGGAATTTATTTTTTCTGAACTAGGAATGTGCCTGGAATTTGTTTTTTCTGAACTAGGAACGTGCCTGGAATACATACAGCATCTCTGAACTAGGAATTTATTTTGTGTTTATGCAGGATTGAACACCACAAAGTTCTTCCCACCCAATGTCCACCGGTAGGGGCTGCCCGCATCGCGTTCGTCCATGGAAGCATCCAACTGCAACCAAGGACCTGTCCTGGTTCATGGTATCATGACAAGGTAACAGCCATACATTCTAGTCCCACCATAGCAGTTCATAAAGTTAGGATGAGCTGCATATCAGAAACACATCAATTCCCCTGCACCTCTTTCTCAAGAGCTTGATTTCATTGTTACTCGCTACATATTTCCTTTTGACCTGGCCTGGATTTTTGGCTTGATTGGTATGAGACATAATGATTTTAGGAACGCAATGTACCTCGTTTTTTGCTTCTGAGATATAATGATTTTAGGAACGCAACGTACATAGATGGAATTGGATGGACACACACACACACACACACACACACAAACACGCAAATTGTTGTTAAGAGATGAAATTGGCACCCACTGCATTACTGCAGCATGCAGCTTTGCAGTTGAGAAAAGAAATTGTAGCCATAAAAGGGCAAACAATTTCTTTGGAGGTAGTTCATCAAACATCTACACGAAAACTTTCGATGGGATCGATGTAGCTGGAAGAAGGTTAGCGAAACAAGTATGTGGTAGAGACTAATCTCTGCTGTTCACGTATTGACTGCTTAGGAAGCTTCCATAATAATGCCCTATGGAAAGAAGGTCTTGGACGTGGTTCAGAAGATGCCCGGCTTGAAAAAGATTTCCTTCATAGTACATTCTTCGGGTGGTCTGTTTGCTAGATATGCTATTTCTATACTATATTCAGTGCAAGCAAAAGAAACTGGAAGCGGTGTTGGTGTCGTGCCGACAGTTGGAGGATGTTAGAGTACGTAATGGGCCTAATGGGCCCGTTAGTCTTAGGTTTAATTAGAGATAAGAGTCGCTTGCTTAGGGGTCAAGTAAGCCTTGCTTGGGAGTCAAGTAAACCTCTCTATATAAAGAGAGGAGATGTATCAATCTAATCAAGCAAGAATTAAGAAGGAAATCCCTTCCCTCTTGCCCGGCCGTGGGCAAAAAGGCCTCCGGCCGGCCTTCTCGCGCCCTCCTTCTAGCAGCGTCATAACAGTTTGGTATCAGCTAGCTTCGGTTCGATCGTGTCTTCACTGCCACCAAGCCCGTCTCTTCCGCTGCCGGTCACCTCGTCACCTCCGCCGACCACCATGACCGTCGCCCCACTCCTGCCCGCGCCGGGATCCTCCGTCGCGCCCAGGGCCGGTCCTAAGATTTCGGGGGCCCGGGGCGAAAACAAAACTCGGGGCCCTGTATGTATAATGCATATTTTGATTGTTTAAAACACGGGTTGCACTTAACTTCTTAACAATGGAGTGTGAAACTAATCGACCTACTTTCATGATTTAATTATTTATATATTATATTAACTCTATATTACTTTTGTTAAGATTTTTCCAATGAAATTGCATGCATTGTATATTTCATAGTTCGTCACAGAAAATTATTTAAACGACTTTTATGGCGCACAACTAGAATTAACTTCATAATTTGCAATGCTAAGATTAATTTAGCCACCTATTAGATTAAATCCACCATGCATTCTCTACTTAATTTTGGCTCAGCTATTATCATTATCCATGGATCCTATTAATTCTCTCCCCTTGTCTTTCATCGATCACCAACACAGCCAGATTATTTAGTAAGGCTGGACAACTACATCCAACTCTTTTCCGCTAATTCACTTGTTACTCCTAATTCTGCCACTAACTAGCCACCTACCTAAAAGAACCTAGTTAGCTCTTGGATGATGATGAATCAAGAAGATGCTTACCTATTTCTTGTCCAAAACTGCCTGCCGGGATCGGGGGCATCGTTACTCCTGTCCATGCCGGCGAACATGAAATCACCCAAGCCGCCATTGGAGGCGGAAGCATCGGCGAGGCCTCCGCGGGAGGAGGTTGTGGCGGCAGGAGTCGTGCATGATATGCAGATAGGTTATTTTTGAGGGATTGATATGCTGCTAGGTCGATTCCTCATGTCGTCGTTTGCGGGCCTACGCGAGGAAACGGAAATTCCACTAATTCAGGGAAACGTTATTAACCTACCCCCAGATAGTTGTGGTTGCGTCTAAATCTACGAAGCGAAACGTACTAGCGCAGTATCAGTTCTTTCACGGGCCCTTTTTCAGCCAAAGTTTTTTCACTTGGCTAATACACAGAGGACACATACGTGGGGGCCCCTATGTTCGGGGGGCCCGGGGCGGCCGCCCCCCCTGCCCCCCCATCAGGGCCGTGCCTGGTCGCGCCCGCCCCCAGCGTCCTCACCCCGGAGGAGGTGTCCGGGGTGCTGCGGCACCTAACCTAGGCGGTCCAAGAGATCCACATGTTCTTGGCCGGGTCCTACAGGCCGCACCCGGCTGCGCCACCCATCGCCGCCCCCGCGCCGTCGTGGCTGCCGTGGTCACCAATCTTCAAGCTCTGCAGGAGTGTCGGCGTTTCTAATATAAGTCGATTTTCCAGAAAAGAAAAAGAAAACAAAAGATGAGCTCACCCCGTGCGAGTGAGACCGACGAGCGCCGTTTGAACCGCCGGCCGTCCGCGGCGAATCTAACGGCCGGCGGCGACGCCATATCCCACCAGCACGCCGAAGCGGCCGCGTCGTCCGTACGCGCGTCAGTCTCTCGTCGGCCGCCGCACTCCCTTGATTCGCGCCGGCGGCGATACCTTCCACTTATGCGCGCGCGGGATGGCGCCTGCGCTTTGCTCTCCGCCCCTCCCTTTCCAGCCACGCCCGTTCCCGGAGCGGCCCATCAGGTATATTCGGCTCTCAGGATTCGTTTCTGCCGTAGCGTTGCCACAGCGTTGGTTGGCTTGGGGAAGAACAGGAATTTGGGGTCGCGGTTAGGGTGTGCTGCCGGTACTGAAATTTGGTATTACCTTCAAGTGCCAAAGCGACTCCGATGCCTGCTGCTTTCATGGGATTGGATAGTTTTGTTCTGCGTCAGCACAGAGATCATGGATTAGATTATTTTCATAGATCAAGTGACATCCAAATGTGCCTGGAATTTATTTTTTCTGAACTAGGAATGTGCCTGGAATTTGTTTTTTCTGAACTAGGAACGTGCCTGGAATACATACAGCATCTCTGAACTAGGAATTTATTTTGTGTTTATGCAGGATTGAACACCACAAAGTTCTTCCCACCCAATGTCCACCGGTAGGGGCTGCCCGCATCGCGTTCGTCCATGGAAGCATCCAACTGCAACCAAGGACCTGTCCTGGTTCATGGTATCATGACAAGGTAACAGCCATACATTCTAGTCCCACCATAGCAGTTCATAAAGTTAGGATGAGCTGCATATCAGAAACACATCAATTCCCCTGCACCTCTTTCTCAAGAGCTTGATTTCATTGTTACTCGCTACATATTTCCTTTTGACCTGGCCTGGATTTTTGGCTTGATTGGTATGAGACATAATGATTTTAGGAACGCAATGTACCTCGTTTTTTGCTTCTGAGATATAATGATTTTAGGAACGCAACGTACATAGATGGAATTGGATGGACACACACACACACACACACACACACAAACACGCAAATTGTTGTTAAGAGATGAAATTGGCACCCACTGCATTACTGCAGCATGCAGCTTTGCAGTTGAGAAAAGAAATTGTAGCCATAAAAGGGCAAACAATTTCTTTGGAGCTAGTTCATCAAACATCTACACGAAAACTTTCGATGGGATCGATGTAGCTGGAAGAAGGTTAGCGAAACAAGTATGTGGTAGAGACTAATCTCTGCTGTTCACGTATTGACTGCTTAGGAAGCTTCCATAATAATGCCCTATGGAAAGAAGGTCTTGGACGTGGTTCAGAAGATGCCCGGCTTGAAAAAGATTTCCTTCATAGTACATTCTTCGGGTGGTCTGTTTGCTAGATATGCTATTTCTATACTATATTCAGTGCAAGCAAAAGAAACTGGAAGCGGTGTTGGTGTCGTGCCGACAGTTGGAGGATGTTAGAGTACGTAATGGGCCTAATGGGCCCGTTAGTCTTAGGTTTAATTAGAGATAAGAGTCGCTTGCTTAGGGGTCAAGTAAGCCTTGCTTGGGAGTCAAGTAAACCTCTCTATATAAAGAGAGGAGATGTATCAATCTAATCAAGCAAGAATTAAGAAGGAAATCCCTTCCCTCTTGCCCGGCCGTGGGCAAAAAGGCCTCCGGCCGGCCTTCTCGCGCCCTCCTTCTAGCAGCGTCATAACAGTTTGGTATCAGCTAGCTTCGGTTCGATCGTGTCTTCACTGCCACCAAGCCCGTCTCTTCCGCTGCCGGTCACCTCGTCACCTCCGCCGACCACCATGACCGTCGCCCCACTCCTGCCCGCGCCGGGATCCTCCGTCGCGCCCAGGGCCGGTCCTAAGATTTCGGGGGCCCGGGGCGAAAACAAAACTCGGGGCCCTGTATGTATAATGCATATTTTGATTGTTTAAAACACGGGTTGCACTTAACTTCTTAACAATGGAGTGTGAAACTAATCGACCTACTTTCATGATTTAATTATTTATATATTATATTAACTCTATATTACTTTTGTTAAGATTTTTCCAATGAAATTGCATGCATTGTATATTTCATAGTTCGTCACAGAAAATTATTTAAACGACTTTTATGGCGCACAACTAGAATTAACTTCATAATTTGCAATGCTAAGATTAATTTAGCCACCTATTAGATTAAATCCACCATGCATTCTCTACTTAATTTTGGCTCAGCTATTATCATTATCCATGGATCCTATTAATTCTCTCCCCTTGTCTTTCATCGATCACCAACACAGCCAGATTATTTAGTAAGGCTGGACAACTACATCCAACTCTTTTCCGCTAATTCACTTGTTACTCCTAATTCTGCCACTAACTAGCCACCTACCTAAAAGAACCTAGTTAGCTCTTGGATGATGATGAATCAAGAAGATGCTTACCTATTTCTTGTCCAAAACTGCCTGCCGGGATCGGGGGCATCGTTACTCCTGTCCATGCCGGCGAACATGAAATCACCCAAGCCGCCATTGGAGGCGGAAGCATCGGCGAGGCCTCCGCGGGAGGAGGTTGTGGCGGCAGGAGTCGTGCATGATATGCAGATAGGTTATTTTTGAGGGATTGATATGCTGCTAGGTCGATTCCTCATGTCGTCGTTTGCGGGCCTACGCGAGGAAACGGAAATTCCACTAATTCAGGGAAACGTTATTAACCTACCCCCAGATAGTTGTGGTTGCGTCTAAATCTACGAAGCGAAACGTACTAGCGCAGTATCAGTTCTTTCACGGGCCCTTTTTCAGCCAAAGTTTTTTCACTTGGCTAATACACAGAGGACACATACGTGGGGGCCCCTATGTTCGGGGGGCCCGGGGCGGCCGCCCCCCCTGCCCCCCCATCAGGGCCGTGCCTGGTCGCGCCCGCCCCCAGCGTCCTCACCCCGGAGGAGGTGTCCGGGGTGCTGCGGCACCTAACCTAGGCGGTCCAAGAGATCCACATGTTCTTGGCCGGGTCCTACAGGCCGCACCCGGCTGCGCCACCCATCGCCGCCCCCGCGCCGTCGTGGCTGCCGTGGTCACCAATCTTCAAGCTCTGCAGGAGTGTCGGCGTTTCTAATATAAGTCGATTTTCCAGAAAAGAAAAAGAAAACAAAAGATGAGCTCACCCCGTGCGAGTGAGACCGACGAGCGCCGTTTGAACCGCCGGCCGTCCGCGGCGAATCTAACGGCCGGCGGCGACGCCATATCCCACCAGCACGCCGAAGCGGCCGCGTCGTCCGTACGCGCGTCAGTCTCTCGTCGGCCGCCGCACTCCCTTGATTCGCGCCGGCGGCGATACCTTCCACTTATGCGCGCGCGGGATGGCGCCTGCGCTTTGCTCTCCGCCCCTCCCTTTCCAGCCACGCCCGTTCCCGGAGCGGCCCATCAGGTATATTCGGCTCTCAGGATTCGTTTCTGCCGTAGCGTTGCCACAGCGTTGGTTGGCTTGGGGAAGAACAGGAATTTGGGGTCGCGGTTAGGGTGTGCTGCCGGTACTGAAATTTGGTATTACCTTCAAGTGCCAAAGCGACTCCGATGCCTGCTGCTTTCATGGGATTGGATAGTTTTGTTCTGCGTCAGCACAGAGATCATGGATTAGATTATTTTCATAGATCAAGTGACATCCAAATGTGCCTGGAATTTATTTTTTCTGAACTAGGAATGTGCCTGGAATTTGTTTTTTCTGAACTAGGAACGTGCCTGGAATACATACAGCATCTCTGAACTAGGAATTTATTTTGTGTTTATGCAGGATTGAACACCACAAAGTTCTTCCCACCCAATGTCCACCGGTAGGGGCTGCCCGCATCGCGTTCGTCCATGGAAGCATCCAACTGCAACCAAGGACCTGTCCTGGTTCATGGTATCATGACAAGGTAACAGCCATACATTCTAGTCCCACCATAGCAGTTCATAAAGTTAGGATGAGCTGCATATCAGAAACACATCAATTCCCCTGCACCTCTTTCTCAAGAGCTTGATTTCATTGTTACTCGCTACATATTTCCTTTTGACCTGGCCTGGATTTTTGGCTTGATTGGTATGAGACATAATGATTTTAGGAACGCAATGTACCTCGTTTTTTGCTTCTGAGATATAATGATTTTAGGAACGCAACGTACATAGATGGAATTGGATGGACACACACACACACACACACACACACAAACACGCAAATTGTTGTTAAGAGATGAAATTGGCACCCACTGCATTACTGCAGCATGCAGCTTTGCAGTTGAGAAAAGAAATTGTAGCCATAAAAGGGCAAACAATTTCTTTGGAGCTAGTTCATCAAACATCTACACGAAAACTTTCGATGGGATCGATGTAGCTGGAAGAAGGTTAGCGAAACAAGTATGTGGTAGAGACTAATCTCTGCTGTTCACGTATTGACTGCTTAGGAAGCTTCCATAATAATGCCCTATGGAAAGAAGGTCTTGGACGTGGTTCAGAAGATGCCCGGCTTGAAAAAGATTTCCTTCATAGTACATTCTTCGGGTGGTCTGTTTGCTAGATATGCTATTTCTATACTATATTCAGTGCAAGCAAAAGAAACTGGAAGCGGTGTTGGTGTCGTGCCGACAGTTGGAGGATGTTAGAGTACGTAATGGGCCTAATGGGCCCGTTAGTCTTAGGTTTAATTAGAGATAAGAGTCGCTTGCTTAGGGGTCAAGTAAGCCTTGCTTGGGAGTCAAGTAAACCTCTCTATATAAAGAGAGGAGATGTATCAATCTAATCAAGCAAGAATTAAGAAGGAAATCCCTTCCCTCTTGCCCGGCCGTGGGCAAAAAGGCCTCCGGCCGGCCTTCTCGCGCCCTCCTTCTAGCAGCGTCATAACAGTTTGGTATCAGCTAGCTTCGGTTCGATCGTGTCTTCACTGCCACCAAGCCCGTCTCTTCCGCTGCCGGTCACCTCGTCACCTCCGCCGACCACCATGACCGTCGCCCCACTCCTGCCCGCGCCGGGATCCTCCGTCGCGCCCAGGGCCGGTCCTAAGATTTCGGGGGCCCGGGGCGAAAACAAAACTCGGGGCCCTGTATGTATAATGCATATTTTGATTGTTTAAAACACGGGTTGCACTTAACTTCTTAACAATGGAGTGTGAAACTAATCGACCTACTTTCATGATTTAATTATTTATATATTATATTAACTCTATATTACTTTTGTTAAGATTTTTCCAATGAAATTGCATGCATTGTATATTTCATAGTTCGTCACAGAAAATTATTTAAACGACTTTTATGGCACACAACTAGAATTAACTTCATAATTTGCAATGCTAAGATTAATTTAGCCACCTATTAGATTAAATCCACCATGCATTCTCTACTTAATTTTGGCTCAGCTATTATCATTATCCATGGATCCTATTAATTCTCTCCCCTTGTCTTTCATCGATCACCAACACAGCCAGATTATTTAGTAAGAAGGCTGGACAACTACATCCAACTCTTTTCCGCTAATTCACTTGTTACTCCTAATTCTGCCACTAACTAGCCACCTACCTAAAAGAACCTAGTTAGCTCTTGGATGATGATGAATCAAGAAGATGCTTACCTATTTCTTGTCCAAAACTGCCTGCCGGGATCGGGGGCATCGTTACTCCTGTCCATGCCGGCGAACATGAAATCACCCAAGCCGCCATTGGAGGCGGAAGCATCGGCGAGGCCTCCGCGGGAGGAGGTTGTGGCGGCAGGAGTCGTGCATGATATGCAGATAGGTTATTTTTGAGGGATTGATATGCTGCTAGGTCGATTCCTCATGTCGTCGTTTGCGGGCCTACGCGAGGAAACGGAAATTCCACTAATTCAGGGAAACGTTATTAACCTACCCCCAGATAGTTGTGGTTGCGTCTAAATCTACGAAGCGAAACGTACTAGCGCAGTATCAGTTCTTTCACGGGCCCTTTTTCAGCCAAAGTTTTTTCACTTGGCTAATACACAGAGGACACATACGTGGGGGCCCCTATGTTCGGGGGGCCCGGGGCGGCCGCCCCCCCTGCCCCCCCATCAGGGCCGTGCCTGGTCGCGCCCACCCCCAGCGTCCTCACCCCGGAGGAGGTGTCCGGGGTGCTGCGGCACCTAACCTAGGCGGTCCAAGAGATCCACATGTTCTTGGCCGGGTCCTACAGGCCGCACCCGGCTGCGCCACCCATCGCCGCCCCCGCGCCGTCGTGGCTGCCGTGGTCACCAATCTTCAAGCTCTGCAGGAGTGTCGGCGTTTCTAATATAAGTCGATTTTCCAGAAAAGAAAAAGAAAACAAAAGATGAGCTCACCCCGTGCGAGTGAGACCGACGAGCGCCGTTTGAACCGCCGGCCGTCCGCGGCGAATCTAACGGCCGGCGGCGACGCCATATCCCACCAGCACGCCGAAGCGGCCGCGTCGTCCGTACGCGCGTCAGTCTCTCGTCGGCCGCCGCACTCCCTTGATTCGCGCCGGCGGCGATACCTTCCACTTATGCGCGCGCGGGATGGCGCCTGCGCTTTGCTCTCCGCCCCTCCCTTTCCAGCCACGCCCGTTCCCGGAGCGGCCCATCAGGTATATTCGGCTCTCAGGATTCGTTTCTGCCGTAGCGTTGCCACAGCGTTGGTTGGCTTGGGGAAGAACAGGAATTTGGGGTCGCGGTTAGGGTGTGCTGCCGGTACTGAAATTTGGTATTACCTTCAAGTGCCAAAGCGACTCCGATGCCTGCTGCTTTCATGGGATTGGATAGTTTTGTTCTGCGTCAGCACAGAGATCATGGATTAGATTATTTTCATAGATCAAGTGACATCCAAATGTGCCTGGAATTTATTTTTTCTGAACTAGGAATGTGCCTGGAATTTGTTTTTTCTGAACTAGGAACGTGCCTGGAATACATACAGCATCTCTGAACTAGGAATTTATTTTGTGTTTATGCAGGATTGAACACCACAAAGTTCTTCCCACCCAATGTCCACCGGTAGGGGCTGCCCGCATCGCGTTCGTCCATGGACGCATCCAACTGCAACCAAGTATACAACCAAGTACTGAAATTTGATAATAATAATAATTCTAGAAATGTACTAAAACATGTTAAAAGTGTTTGTAAAAATGCAAAAATAGTTGTACACAATAATTTTTTCAATACACGTTGAACTTTTTTGTTGTCAATTTTTTGAATGCATGTCAAAAGTCTTTCAAAAACATGTTTACAAATTTATAATAAATGTGAAACATTTTTTCAAAAACATCTTGAACATGTTTATATACAACACAAAAAAATTGGTAATTCATATT
This sequence comes from Triticum timopheevii, assembly GCA_963921465.1. Lineage (NCBI taxonomy): Eukaryota > Viridiplantae > Streptophyta > Magnoliopsida > Poales > Poaceae > Triticum > Triticum timopheevii. Next base: position 84,372,900 of record OY997274.1, read on the forward strand.
GTATACAGGATGGCCTTTCTCTAAATTTGTCAAAAAAAACCTTGATTGGTTTACTGGCCAGCTTAAAAGGCTGGCACATGAGCTCCTGCGAACTTCTAATTTCCTTCTTCTTTCTTATTATTATCTCTTTATTATTTCACACAGTATTATTATTATAAAATGAGTTGTATCTGTTATTTACACATACGGCCGTTGTTGATGAGGTGGTAAATATGATGCGTGTGTGCTCGTGTGGTCCAGTGCTCCAATCCCTATAGGCATGTTTTTTTTTTCTTTCTTATCTTTTCATCCGCTCGCCTGCGCTAACATGCTAAGACCCACATCCGTATGCGATACAATTATGTGTAGTTAAATAAAATCTGAGGGGGTTGGCTGTAAAAAATGCTCCTAGTCACTTACATGCGGGCCATTGCCATGCTGGCACGCCACGTGGGCAGTCTTAATGCCCAGATACGGTAGGAGGCACCGTATTTGCACGACAGGACAAGTTTGAGCACCACTTTCGTGTATTTTACAACTTTAGGTACTAAACTGACCGCACAAGACAAGTTTAGACGCCCACAGTGTATTTAACTCTTTTTTATACTATAGAAACCGAAGTATGCACTGACAGTACAGGCATATTATAGCAAACAGTTTTTCCATGGAACTTTTCCACCAAGGATTATCCCATGGTATTTGCGAAAGTAGAACATGATTCAATATTAGCAAGACATGGTATTGTTAACAAAAGTGACCACTCTGATATCGAGAAAGTACTTCTATTTAGGTGACCAGCCTCTAGCAATGACGATGCATGGGTGTGTTTGACAAAGGATAGAAAAAGGAATTGCTAGCATTAATTAGTATACTAATATGTTAACTCTCAAGCATGTGCTATATGTTATGAACTTGTCCAACTGCTCCCTTTGCTCCACCTAATGTCCCCAGTGGTGCATTGACAGGTTCGAATACTATGCTGTATCCTTTCTAAGTGCTGCAGTACAGTAAGGTACTTATTCAATATTTGTATATTACAGTTCACCAATGTCGGAGTACTAATCCAATTTCCATTATATTACAGAGAAGCGAAACATCAAACAACATTCATCTAATATATCCCCATAATTCCAACACTAAGGTCAATGTTTATAGTTTATACTAGCGCATAGTCCTAGACTAGCAAAGTAGCGAGATGATTCAGGCCAACCAGAAAAAGAAGGTCGAGAGGCTTTAGTTATTACCCCCTCCCTTTCTAAATATAAGTCTTTTCAGAGATTTCAATATGGACTACGTACGAATGTATGTAGACATATTTTAAAGTTTAGATTCACTCATTTTGCTTCATATATAGTTCATAGTGGAATCTCTAAAAAGACATATATTTATGAACGGAGGGAGTACTCATTAGCTCCCAGAGTACTAAGAGCATCTCCAGCCGCCCCCTCTCCCCCCCCCCCCCGGCGAATTATTAGTGCCGGTGGCCGAAAATCGGCCCAGTCGCGCCCCCAGGATCTCGTTTAGCGCCGGTTTGGGCGAAATCCAGAGCCGACGATCCCGCCCTGAACCCAAGCGACCGGGTGTTGCCTGGGCGCGCCGGCGGAAGCGAAAAGAGGCGTGGGGCCACTCTGTCGGCGATTGGAAGACTTTTTCCCGCCATTTCCTCCCGCTCCCCCCTCTTCTTCATTCCTCCCGCCAAACCCTGCCTCCACCCATGCCGTTCCGCCTGCCATGCCGCCGAAGAAGTACGTGATGCCGCGCGCCGCGACGGATCCCACCGCCGCTGCCCCGCCGAAGCCGAAGCCAAGGAAGCCTAGGGCTCCTCTGTCCAAGCCCCCCGGCATGACAAAAGCCGAGTGGAAGGCGGATGTGGAGCACCGGGAAGACGTCACCGCCGACAGGCGCAACAGGGCCAAGAAGGCCAGGGAGCGCGCGGCGGCCGGACGAGTGGAGGCGGCGCGCGCGGCGATGATGAATCCACCCGGGCATCCGTACGCGCCCTGGAGCCAGCAAAGCGTCGGCTCTCCGGCCGGGTTCTCGTCATCACCGCACCCATGGAGCACGCCGTCGCCGAGCTACGCCGACGGGGACGCCCATGGCGGCTTCAACCCCAACATTACTTTCCCCCATGGGCGCCCCCTCCAGCGCAGGCCCTCGCCCGCGTTCGCCGGCGTGCAGTACCCGCCGTACACGTACTCGCCGCCGGACTACGCAACCTCACCGACGCCGCCTTCTCCGCCGCGGCCTCTACTCACAAGCCTCCTGCTCGTCGCATCTTGGCGACGCCGACACGACGGATGCCGACATGGAGGACATCATCGCAGCCGGCTCGGCTGCGACCGCCGCTTCCCCCGGGTTCGCTACGTAGGACCTCGCCGACGTGGACGACGAGCTCGACTACGTCAAGGAAGAGCCGGAGGAGGAAGAGGAAGAGGAAGAGGAGGAGGCGCCGGCGCCGGCGAGGAAAAGCAAGAAGAAGAAGAAGAAGAAGAAGGCCAAGCCCGCCGAACCACGCATCAAATGGGCGTCCAAGGAAGAAAAGTGCCTGATGTCTACTACACAACCTTCTTCTTGTAGACGTTGTTGGGCCTGCAAGTGCACAGCTTTGTAGGACAGTAGCAAATTTCCCTCAAGTGGATGACCTAACGTTTATCAATCCGTGGGAGGCGTAGGATGAAGATGGTCTCTCTCAAACAACCTTGCAACCAAATAACAAAAAGTCTCTTGTGTCCTCAACACACCCAATACAATGGTAAATTTTATAGGTGCACTAGTTCGGCGAAGAGATGAAGATACAAGTGCAAAATAGATGGTAGATAAAGGTTTTTTGTAATCTGAAATAATAAAAACAGCAAGGTAACAAGCGGTAAAAGTGAGCGTAAACGGTATTGCAATGATACGAAACAAGGCCCAGGGTTCATACTTTCACTAGTGTAAGTTCTCTCAACAATAATAACATAGATAGAACATATGACAAGCCCTCAACATGCGACAAAGAGTCACTCCAAAGCCACTAATAGCGGAGAACAAATGTAGAGATTATGGTCGGGTATGAAACCACCACAAAGCTATTCTTTTGGATCAATCTACAAAAGAGTTCGTACTAGAATAACACCTTAAGATACAAATCAACCAAAACCCTAATGTCACCTAGAGACTCCATTGTCACCTCAAGTATCCGTGGGCATGATTATACGATATGCATTACACAATCTCAGATTCATCCAACCAACATAAAAGTACTTCAAAGAGTGCCCCAAAGCTACTACCGAAGAGTCAAGAACGTGTGCCAGCCCCTATGCATAGGTTCCCCAGTGTCATGAAACCCGCAAGTTGATCACCAAAACATACATCAAGTGGATCAATAGAATAACCCATTGTCACCACGGTTATCCCACGCAAGACATACATCAAGTGTTCATAAAAGACTCAATCCGATAAGATAACTTCAAAGGGGAAACTCAATTCATCACAAGAGAGTAGAGGGGGAGAAACATCATAAGATCCAACTACAATAGCAAAGCTCGGGATACATCAAGATCGTGCCACAGAGGAACACGAGAGAGAACACGAGAGAGAGAGAGATCAAACACATAGCTACTGGTACATACCCTCAGCCCCGAGGGTGAACTACTCCCTCCTCGTCATGGATAGCGCCGGGATGATGAAGATGGCCTCCGGTGATGGGATACCCCTCTGGCAGGGTGCCGGAACAGGGTCCTGATTGGTTTTTGGTGTCTACAGAGGCTTGCGGCGATGGAACTTCCGATCTATTTTCTGTTCTGGAAGTTTTAGGGTACGTAGGTATATATGGGTGAAAGGAGAACGTCGGTGGAGCTACGGGGGCCCCACGAGGCAGGGGGGTGCACCCAGGGGGGTGGGCGCGCCCCGCACCCTCGTGAGCACCTTCCATATCTTCTGACATGGAGTCCAAGTCCATTAGGTGGGTTTCCTTCCAAAAATAACTTCTCCAGTTGATTTCGTTCCGTTTTGACTCCGTCTGATATTTCTTTTCCTCGAAACACTGAAATAGGCATAAAACAGCAAATCTGGGCTGGGCCTCCGGTTAATAGGTTAGCCCCAAAAATAATATAAAAGTGGATAATAAAGCCCAATATTTCCTAAAACAGCAGACAAAGTAGCATGGAGCAATCAAAAATTATAGATACATTGGAGACGTATCAAGCATCCCAAGCTTAATTCCTGCTCGTCCTTGAGTAGGTAAATGATAAAAAAGAATTTTTGATGCGGAGTGATACTTGGCATAATTTCAATGTAATTCTTCTTACTTGTGATATGAATATTCAGATACGAAAGATTCAAGACAAAAATTCATATTGACATAAAAATAATAATACTTCAAGCATGCTAGCAAAGCAATCATGTCTTCTCAAAATAACATGGCCAAAGAAAGTTATCCCTACAAAATCATATAGTCTGGCTATGCTCCATCTTCCCCACACAAAATATTTAAATCATGTACAACCCCGATGACAAGCCAAGCAATTGTTTCATACTTTAACATTTTTAAAACTTTTTCAATCTTCACGCAAAACATGAGCGTGAGTCATGGACATAGCACTTATAGGTGGAATAGAATGGTGGTTGTGGAGAAGACAAAAGGAGAAGATAGTCTCACATCAACTAGGCGTATCAACGGGCTATGGAGATGCCCATCAGTAGATATCAATGTGAGTGAGTAGGGATTGCCATGCAACGGATGCACTAGAGCTATAAGTATATGAAAGCTCAACAAAAGAAACTAAGTGGGTGTGCATCCAACTCGCTTGCTCACGAAGACCTAGGGCATTTTGAGGAAGCCCATCATTGGAATATACAAGGCAAGTTCTATAATGAAAAATTCCCACTAGTATATGAAAGTGACAAAATGAGAGACTCTCTATCACGAGGATCATGGTGCTACTTTGAAGCACAAGTGTGGTAAAAGGATAGTAGCATTGTCCCTTCTCTCTTTTTCTCTTATTTTTTTATTTGGGCCTTTTCTCTTTTTTTTATGGCCTCTTTTTTTCGTCCGGAGTCTCATCCCGACTTATGGGGGAATCATAGTCTCCATCATCCTTTTCTCACTTGGGACAATGCTCTAATAATGATGATTATCACACTTTTATTTTTCTTACAACTCAACAATTACAACTCGATACTTAGAACAAAATATGACTCCATATGAATGCCTCCGGCGGTATACCGGGATATGCAATGAAACATGAGTGACATGTATGAAAGAATTAGGAACGATGGCTTTGCCACAAATACGATGTCAACTACATGATCATGCTAAGCAATATGACAATGATGGAGCGTGTCATAATAATCGGAACGGTGGAAAGTTGCATGGCAATATATCTCGGAATGGCTATGGAAATGCCATGATAGGTAGGTGTGGTGGCTGTTTTGAAGAAGGTATATGGTGGGTGTATGATACCGGCGAAAGGTGCGCAGTATTAGAGAGGATAGCAATGGTGGAAGGATGGGAAAAAGTGCGTATAATCCATGGACTCAACATTAGTCATAAAGAACTCATATACTTATTGCAAAAATCTACAAGTTATCAAAGCAAAGTATTACGCGCATGCTCCTAGGGGGATAGATTGGTAGGAAAAGACCATCGCTCGTCCCCGACCGCCACTCATAAGGAAGACAATCAATAAATAAATCATGCTCCGACTTCATCACCTAACGGTTCACCATACGTGCATGCTATGGGAATCACAAACTTTAACACGGGTATTTCTCAAATTCACAACTACTCAACTAGCATGACTCTAATATCACCATCTTCATATCTCAAAACAATTATCAAGTATCAAACTTTTCTTAGTATTCAACGCACTCAAAAGAAAGTTTCACATATCTTGAATACCAAGTATATTAACATTAAGCAAATTACCATGCTATTAACGACTCTCAAAATAATCTAAGTGAAGCATGAGAAATCAAGTTTTTTAAAACAAATCCACCACCGTGCTCTAAAAGATCTAAGTGAAGCACTAGAGCAAAAATTGTCACGCTCAAAAGATATAAGTGAAGCACTATGAGCAAACAACAAACTACTCCAAAAAATATAAGTGAAGATCAATGAGTAGTCGGATAATTATGCAACTATGTGAAGACTCTCCCAATTAATAATTTCAGATCTTGGTAATTTATTCAAACATCAAGCAAAGCTAAAGAAAACTACATTGCAAGGATAGCACAACTCATGTGAAGAAGCAAAAACTTAGGCTCAACCGATACTAACCGATAGTTGTTGAAGAAGAAATGTGGTATGCCTACCGGGGCATCCCCAAGCTTAGATGCTTGAGATTCTTGAAATATTATCTTGGGGTGCCTTGGGCATCCCCAAGCTTGAACTTTTGTGTCTCCTTAATTCCTCTCATATCATGGTTTCTCTTTTTATCAAAAAGCTTCATTCACAACAAACTCAACAAGAACTCGTGAGATAGGTTAGTATAAACCAATGCAAAACCTTATCATTTTCTACTGTAACAAATCACTAACATTATTATTCAACATTGCATACTAAATGCCTCTTCATATTTAATACTCCTATCCTCAAATATATTCATTAAACAAGCAAACTTATGCAAACAATGCAAACATAACAGCAATCTGCCAAAACAGTACAGTCTGTAATGAATGCAAGATTCATCATACTTCCCTAACTTCAAAAATTATGAACTAAAATTTCCAATGTAATAAATTTATCGGAGCTCAATATACAAAAAGATTCAACGTTAGACCATGCTCTGACTTTTCTAGGGAATTTGTGCAACAGCGGTAAACTTTCTGTTTTCAAACAGCAACATGCAAACTAGCAAAATATGCATGGCAAAGGCTATCCTTGACTTTTTTTATTGAAACTAAAGAGGCAAAACATTATTCTAACTAACAGCTAGCAAAGCTAAAGAAAATGAAATGACACTCCAAGCAAAACACATATCATGTGGTGAATAAAAATATAGCTCCAAGTAAAGTTACCGATGAACGAAGACGAAAGAGGGGATGCCTTCCGGGGCATCCCCAAGCTTAGGCTCTTGGTTGTCCTTGAATATTACCTTGGGGTGCCTTGGGCATCCCCAAGCTTAGGCTCTTGCCACTACTTATTCCATAGTCCATCGAATCTTTACCCAAAACTTGAAAACTTCAACCACACAAAACTCGTAAGCTCCGTTAGTATAAGAAAATAAAACCACCACTTAGGTACTGTAATGAACTCATTCTAAATTCATATTGGTGTAATATCTACTGTACTTCAACTTCTCTATGGTTCATACCCTTCGATACTACTCATAGATTCATCAAAACAAGCAAACAACACATAGAAAACAGAATCTGTCGAAAACAGAACAGTCTGTAGTAATCTGTATAAAACGTATATTTTTGGAACCCCAAAAATTATTATTAAATAAATTTCTGGACCTGAGCAATTTGTCTATTAATCATCTGCAAAAAGAATCAACCTAAAAGCACTCTCCAGTAAAAAATGGCAGCTAATCTCGTGAGCGCTAAAGTTTCTGTTTTTCACAGCAAGATCACATAAACTTCACCCAAGTCTTCCCAAAGGTTCTACTTGGCACTTTATTGAAACAAAAGCTATAAAACATGATTACTACAGTAGCATAATCATGTGGACACACAAAAATAGTAAGGATAAATATTGGGTTGTCTCCCAACAAGCGCTTTTCTTTAATGCTTTTTAGCTAGGCATGATGATGATAATGATGCTCACATAAAAGATAAGAATTGAAACATAACGGGAGCATCATCAAGCATATGACTAGCACATTTAAGTCTAACCCACTTCCTATGCATAGGGATTTTGTGAGCAAACAACTTATGGGAACAATAATCAACTAGCATCGGATGGCACAACAAGCATAGCTTCAAGAATTTAAGCACATAGAGAGGAAACTTGACATTATTGCAATTCCTACAAGCATATGTTCCTCCCTCATAATAATTTTCAGTAGCATCATGAATGAATTCAACAATATAACCAGCACCTAAAGCATTCTTTTCATGATCTACAAGCATAGAAAATTTTCTACTCTCCACATAAGCAAACTTCTTCTTTATAGCATACATATCATCACAATAATCACCATAAATAGGAGGCATGCTTTCATCATAGTAAATTTGCTAATCAAAGCTTGGGGGACAAAAAATATCATCTCCATCAAACATAGCTTCCCCAAGCTTGTGGCTTTGCATATCATTAGCATCATGGATATCCAAGGAATTCATACTAACAACATTGCAATCATGCTCATCATATAAAAACATTCTATAGATTTCTTCTTCTAGCACTTGAGCACAATTTTCCTTCCCATCATACTCACGAAAGATATTAAAAGGTGAAGCGTATGAGACAAACTCAACTCCATTTTTTTTGTAATTTTCTTTTATAAACTAGACTAGTGCTAAAACAAGAAACAAAAAGATTCGATTGCAAGATCTAAAGATATACCTTCACTTACCTAGCCTCCCTGGCAACGGCGCCAGAAAAGAGCTTGATGTCTATTACACAACCTTCTTCTTGTAGACGTTATTGGGCCTGCAAGTGCACAGGTTTGTAGGACAGTGGCAAATTTCCCTCAAGTGGATGACCTAAGGTTTATCAATCCGTGGGAGGCGTAGGATGAAGATGGTCTCTCTCAAACAAGCCTGCAACCAAATAACAAAAAGTCTCTTGTGTCCCCAACACACCCAATACAATGGTAAATTGTATAGGTGCACTAGTTCGGCGAAGAGATGAAGATACAAGTGCAAAATAGATGGTAGATAAACGTTTTTGTAATCTGAAATAATAAAAACAGCAAGGTAACAAGCGGTAAAAGTGAGCGTAAACGGTATTGCAATGATAGAAAACAAGGCCTAGGGTTCATACTTTCACTAGTGTAAGTTCTCTCAACAATAATAACATAGATAGAACATATGACAAGCCCTCAACATGCGACAAAGAGTCACTCCAAAGCCACTAATAGGGGAGAACAAACGTAGAGATTATGGTCGGGTACGAAACCACCACAAAGCTATTCTTTTGGATCAATCTACAAAAGAATTCGTACTAGAATAACACCTTAAGATACAAATCAACCAAAACCCTAATGTCACCTAGATACTCCATTGTCACCTCAAGTATCCGTGGGCATGATTATACGATATGCATTACACAATCTCAGATTCATCCAACCAACATAAAAGTACTTCAAAGAGTGCCCCAAAGCTACTACCAGAGAGTCAAGAACGTGTGCCAACCCCTATGCATAGGTTCCCAAGTGTCACAAAACCCGCAAGTTGATCACCAAAACATACATCAAGTGGATCAATAGAATAACCCATTGTCACCACGGTTATCCCACGCAAGACATACATCAAGTGTTCATAAAAGACTCAATCCGATAAGATAACTTCAAAGGGGAAACTCAATTCATCACAAGAGAGTAGAGGGGGAGAAACATCATAAGATCCAACTACAATAGCAAAGCTTGGGATACATCAAGATCGTGCCATAGAGGAACACGAGAGAGAACACGAGAGAGAGAGATCAAACACATAGCTACTGGTACATACCCTCAGCCCCGAGGGTGAACTACTCCCTCCTTGTCATGGATAGCGCCGGGATGATGAAGATGGCCTCCGGTGATGGGATCCCCCTCCGGCAGGGTGCCGGAACAGGGTCCCGATTGGTTTTTGGTGTCTACAGAGGCTTGAACTACTAGGGAAAACCTTATACACAGAATTTTACCAGTAGCGCTTGTTAAAATGAGGCGCTACTGCTACTTATCAGTAGCGCGTTTGGCAGAACCGCGCTACAGTTAGCAGCTTAGCAGTAGTGCTGCCCGAACAGAAAGCGCTACTACTATAATTGCCACACCATTCCCGGCGTGCTAGGTATAGTAGTAGCGCCCTTCTACGAGCAGCGCTACTACTACGGATTTTAGCAGCAGCGCGTTTTTCCTTCCCACGCTACAGTTAAAGCTATTTTCACCTAACCCCCCGCGCGGCCTGATTCCCTCTCCTCTGCTTCGTCCCCCAATTCCCGACCCCGCCTCGCCACCGTCTCCCCCGACCCCGCCTCGCCGCCGTCTCCCCCGACCCCGCCTCGCCGCCGTCTCCCCCGACCCCACCTCGCCGCCGTCTCCCCCGACCCCGCCTCGCCGCCGTCTCCCCGACCCCGCCTCACCGCCGTCTCCCCCGACCCCGCCTCGTCGCGCCTCGGTGCCGTCGTCTCCCCCGACCCCATCTCTCTCCCCGCCCTCTGTAAGCACTCTCCCCTTCCGATCCCTCTTCTCTGCTTAGTATGAACCCTAGCTATTTAGTGCTAGTTAGTATGAACCCTAGGCTATTTTTAGTGCTAGTTAGTTAATTACTTAGATGGTAATTAGGGCAGTAGTTCCTAGGTACTAATTAGTTAGTAAGAATTAGGTACTAGAATATTTTTATTTATAGTAAGTTTATTTTTAGTAAGAACTAGTTGAATTAATAGAACTAGTTAGTAAGAACTTGTTTCTATTTTTTAGTTTAAGCAATTTTTCCCGCCTCGACGTGGACGATGCCTATCCCGCATCCTCGTCGTCGAGTCGGCGGAGGATGACACCTGCTTGACCAGATCGGCCTTGTCCGGGACTGGGCTCCGCCGGGGTGGTACTGGGAGGCGCTACCTACCGGGGGGCGCAGGTTGGTGAGGAGCCAGCCTGTCGTTGACCCGAACCTTCTTTGGTGGCGGTCGCGTGGGCCAGTGACGATCCAGAGGCTCGAGGACTCCGCGGGGGTGGTGCGTCACCGTGTCAGTGAGGACGCGCACGTCCATCGCTACTTGTTTGCGTTGGAGCACAGGCCGTTCTCCAATACCTGGCAGGTTCTCCGGGGATCTCACTGGAGCTATGATCCCGTGATGGTGCCTTCTCTGTGGGTGTCCACCGCCCGCGCCGATACCCGTCGTGTGCTAGATTTTTAGTTGTATTAGTGATGTTATATGTATGACACTATTCGTGATGTATTAGTGATAATATTCGACGATGTACTGACACATGAGATGATCTACTTTTGCTTATTGAATGCATGCTAATTTGAGTCCTATAAGATATTTTGAAATGTATATCTTGTGTTGCTCAATATCCAAGTGGCCGGTCATGTTTGCAGGTTATACCTTTGAGTGGCCTATGTTTTGCCGGAGTGTTGATTCATTTCCGTTCCGGCAAATTTCAGGCGCTCGATATGTCCTATTTTAGCAAAGGTCATGCCGGATTTTTCCGTGAATTTTGGCATGACTTGTGCTAGAATATGTAGGAAATATCGAGTGCCCCGGATTTGTGTGTTGAGTATCTTGGTAGTTGTCTTCGATCGATTTTCAATTAATGTTTTAACTATGAACATAGGAAATGTCTGACGACGAGAAGGATTTCGGTATTTGCAAATACTGCGAAGACGAGCGCGGCCTGTGCAACGGAATCTTCCTAGATGATGATAGGCGCTTCAGCATCAAGCTGGATGAGAACTTCGAAGTGGATACAGTAAGTCACAACGACAAGTCTTTTTTCGTAATTAAGCATGACATCTGCTTCATTTGCTTCAACTTATATTTTTTTTACTATTCTACTAGCGTATCCCCTGCCATGCAAGAGTTTTTGTATTGGATAAGATAGGTTTCAGTCATAGTATGGAGGAAAAGAAAGTTTACTTGAAGACCGAGCATGGTTATATTTTCCATGCGAAGTTATACAATTCAGATGACTACACCTATTTTGGATGCAAAACATGGCGAGCACTATGCAAGACTTATGCATTTGAGCCTGATATGGTTATCACCTTTGATATTCGTCCGGAAGATGATATTGAAGGTAATACCGACATCTGGGTCAATGTGCAAATGCCTCCAGTTATACCATTATGTAAGTTTCTCAACCATACTTATGTCTTTGATATTGTTTATTCAAAAATAGTTGACAACTAATTTGTATTGTCAGCTTATTTCCGTGCAAGCAAACATGTCCAACGCTTGGTAGACAGGAACGTATACTGTCCTGGGGCTGAACTCAACTGCGAGGAGCTCAGTCATTATGTTTCATGGCTTGAGGATCTTGATACTGTCAAGACAAATTTTCTTCCTGCATTTAGAAATCTTAGTACTGAAAATGTGCGACCAATAGTGTTCGTAATGAACTACGGTCACATCCATTTAGGAAGGATGGTAAGATTTTTACTTTTTATCCTCATTGCATCTTTTCCATACATTATTTTTGAAGCTAAACTTCATTGCTAAGTATGTTACCATACGATGTTCTTCAATAGGGACTCCCGATGAATGTTGTGCCTTATGGGATCGAGACTAAAGGTATCATGAGTATTATCAACTTACGGCCAAGATATCCTACAGCTTACTTTAGTGCATTCAAGATTAGCGACGGATGCTTAATAGTGCAAGACTGGACCAAATATGTGTTGGGGGAGCGCAGAGAAGTACTAGGGAGCAGCAACCAGAGGCGCCTTCCACGATTAGGAGACAGGTTCATCTGCATGCTCCAACTTGATCAAGGAGGAGAGCTACACATGTTTTATGTTCTTTTACCTAAGAGAGAGCAGCAGGAGTGAGTAGCAGGAGTGAGTAGCTGGCTAGAAATGAGTTTCAGGATGATGATGTGCTACACTATTACTATGATGATAAAATAGCTAGTGTTGGTGGTAATGACTATGATGATTATTATTAGCTAGTGTTAGTGGTGATTAAATAAATACTGTTGGTGGTAATGACCATGATGATGATTAAATATCTTGTGCTGGCGGATTAGATTCAAGTGGAGGCAACATGTGGTGCACATCGAAAGTACTACTAATTCAAACTAGATCAAGTTTGGATTAGTAGTATACTTTTGACATTGACCACATATTGCCTCCACTTGAACCTAATCCACCTTCATTTAATACACTGTTATGGACATAATGATGTAAACCTCATAACAGCTGGTATTGTACCAATATTTGTATGATGGCGCATAAATACACTAAAAATAAAAAAAATAAAAAAATACTGATAGAAAGAAAACACGCTGCAAGTAGATACCTTAGCAGTAGCGCGGTACTGGACAAGCGCTGCAGCTATTTGTACTAGCAGTAGCGTGTGATGGCACGCGTTACTGCTAAGCAATAGCTGTAGCGCCTTATTAGTAGCGCGGCTTCCCGCACTACTAGTGGGCACAAAACACGCGCTACTGCTAGGGTTTTCCCTAGTAGTGTTGCGGCGGCGGAACTCCCGATCTATTTTCTGTTCTGGAAGTTTTAGGGTACGTAGGTATATATGGGTGAAAGGAGAACGTCGGTGGAGCTATGGGGGGCCCACGAGGCAGGGGGCCGCGCCCCCCACCCTCGTGAGCACCTCCCGTATCTTCTGACGTGGAGTCCAAGTCCATCAGGTGGGTTTCCTTCCAAAAATAACTTCTCCAGTTGATTTCATTCCGTTTTGACTCCGTCTGATATTTCTTTTCCTCGAAACACTGAAATAGGCATAAAACAACAAATCTGGGCTGGGCCTCCGGTTAATAGGTTAGTCCCAAAAATAATATAAAAGTGGATAATAAAGCCCAATATTGCCTAAAACAGTAGACAAAGTAGCATGGAGCAATGAAAAATTATATATACGTTGGAGACGTATCAGTTCCTCGCCGAAGCGTGGAAGGTCGTCTGCCTCGACCCGGTCACCGGCACGAATCAGAGCATCGAGACGTATTGGGACCGCATCAAGGCCGAGTTCAACGAGCGGAAGCTCGTCGACCCCTACTTCAAAGGCATGCACATGAAGCAGGGGTCGAAGGGGATGGCGAACCATTGGTCGCTCATTCAAACGGCGTGCAACAAATGGCATGAGACCGTCGAGGAGGTCGCGGCTCGCTCGGAGAGCGGCACCAGCGTCGAGGATCAGGTATGGCACACTGTCCATGTTGCTGTCTTTTCGCCGCGCGCGTGCTCTTTCGCCTTGCGCGCGACCTGGGCGTGCCTTGTGCGCGCTCTGGGCCGACTAACTTTCTTTCTCGGTGCAGTTGTTGCGCATGTTCGCCATGGTCCGCGACGACAACAGTGACGCAGACTTCAAGTACCTCCACGTCTTCAAGCGGATCGACAAGTGCGAGAAATGGGCGGCCATCCGACGCATCCTCGCCAAGGCCAAAGAGACGTACAAGCCGGAAGCGCCGACAGCGGGCGCGGCCGACGGACGCCTTGACGGCAACAAAGGTGCCAAGAAGGCGAAATACGCCAAAACAGCTACTGCGCGCGTGCAAGAGTCCATCGAGCACTGCATCGCTGATGCCAAAATCAGGGCCGCCGAGCGAGAGGAGAAAACAAAGGCGAGGTGGGCTGTTTTGATGATGAAAAGCGCCGTCAAACTCGACTTAACTCAAAGCTCAAGATGCCAAGAAGAGGAACAATGACCTCGCCTTCTTGATGGGCAGCGCTGACATGCTCCAGAGCGGCGACGAGAAGCTCAAGGCGTGGTTCTTGGCCCAGCACGGCCTCATCCTGAACCAGATACCGGCAATGCCGACGCCGCCATCCAGCCCCACCGACGATGACGACGGCGAGACCAGGGACGACGATGTCTCCGCCTCCGCGATGCCCAGCCCCACCGACGATGCCTCCGCCGCCCCCAGCAGCACAGAAGACGCACCGATTCCTCCCAGCCCGCGTACGCCGACGACTACGCCGCCGGAGGTTGAGCTCGATGTTTGATGTACTCCTTCCGCGCCCTTCCTTTTTTTTGTACGCTGAACTACTGTGTGTCCCTTTTATTTTGATCACCGAACTGTGGCACTGACTCGCCGAACTCTTGCGATGATCGTCGGTTTGTTGAGCGGGAATGATGTTTTCGAATATGGAGCGCCTTGGGGGGGGGGGGGGGGGGTGGCGCCTAGGCGCGTGGCTGGGAAAAACGAACCCCGGGGGCCGAACTAGCGCCGGCTCGCCCCCAGGCCGATCTTTTTTGGCGCCCTGGGAGGCCGAACGGCTGGAGATGCTCTAATATCTAACAAAAGTATGTATACGGCTGAGGCAGAAAATAAATGAAACATGATGTACTTGAGGAACTAGATGAAATGAGATACTAGAGAGAAGAATTTCCATAGCCAAACAATAATCTAATTACATAAGCAAACTTATCCTACAAAGGGGGAATGAGAAGGTTTTACTTTCATATTGAAATAACTAATAATAATAAGTACCTGGCAGTGCTCCTCCGATAAAGCTTGATTTGAGCGAGTAAGTTGATGCAGATCCGTGTCCATCAATTCATATGCAATATAAGCATCATTGAGTGCAGTCCTTTGTGCAGGAGGTATAATATAATCTGCATAAGAAATGGGCTCGTGTAAGAAACATATTTTGTAACATTCACACATGGCTTATTTTTTCGAAAAAGGCAATAATTATGGTAAGCAGCAACATGGCCACATGCCTGTGATAATGTTTAGTTTTTACATCTTGCACAAAAAACTCATATACTAAGACATAATGTATATATCATTAAAAGAATCAATTTGATATATACGGTTTCGATGCCTTGAGTCAGCTTTATTATTCATCTTGAATGATTTGAACATGTCATGGAAAGCTGAAGATCACATACACTTCATTCAACTTATGTTTGCTATCGTTACAGCTGACATATCTGTACGTTTTTTCGATGGCTCGAGTCAACTTTATGTTTCATCTTGAATACAATGAAATAATCAACAAGTTGCGGAAAGCTGACACACATACACTTAACTTATGTTGGCTGTCGGTTACAGCTGAACTAAGTTGAATCAAAACTTGTACCAAGTGGCATTACCTTAGACTTGTTTTTGGACACTACAAACCCAACATTTGTTAGAGTTGAGATGCACCAGTGACATTTTGATGAGGTGTTGACTTGTTTTTTCAGGTTAAAACAAGATATAGTTCTATGCAACAACAGCATGAAAGAAATAAAATGGCATGGTATTACTAACACTTTTTTTGCGGGAATGGTATTATTAACACAATCATACATTATTTTCACCCAAAAGATAACAGTATTATGATGTCTAGAAAATGAGTTAAATGAGTAATGATTACTACTGAAAATACCGAAAAAGGCTTTCATCCCGCTTTATATATAAAGCAACGATCGACATACAGACTGCAAACCACCCGACACCACACGCACACCCAAGACAGATACAAGGGAGCTGACGAACAACAACACTACTCCAAAATGACCTAAAGCAGACAACTAGTAGACAAATAGAGCATAGCTAAGGATCTAAGGAGCTCTCCACCGCGAACGAGTCACCGCGAGGAGACGAAGCCGAAACTCGACAAACCAGAACCTCCAAAGCGGTGCTTCCATGAAAGAAATGACACCGTAGAGCCGCCACCGCCCGATCTATTGAATCGAGGTTTTCACCCGGAGTAACACGAAGGATGCAAGGTCACCGTGATGGAGCCTTCAAGAAGGGAACGATGCATGGACGTCGCCATTGGTCTGACCAGAGCCAGATAAGGTTTTCACCCTGGACACCACCCTTCGCCTCGTCCTGGCGAATGACCCTACACGAGAGTATCGGTCGCACCACCACTGTAGATCGTCCAGAGCCCGCCCCCATGCCGCCCACGCTACCATGACAACGAGCCGTCTGCACCCGAGCCACGAGCTCTGCCCACGAGACCACAGATCCCACCACCAAGGTCGCCGCCCTACATCCAGACACTCCAAAGACCAACAGAGGAACCGGCTTTGAGTCGACCGGAAGATCCCAAACACCAATAGTTTCGCCGGTGACCGTCCTGCCCCGAACACTGCTATGTCTTGAGCTTGCGTTGGTTTTCCTTGAAGAGGAAAGGGTGATGCAGCAAAGTAGCGTAAGTATTTCCCTCAGTTTTTGAGAACCAAGGTATCAATCCAGTAGGAGGCTCCTCAAAAGTCCCACGCACCTACACAAACAAACAAAAACCTCGCAACCAGTGCAATAAAGGGGTTGTCAATCCCTTCACGGCCACTTGCGAAAGTGAGATCTGATAGAGATAATATGATAAGATAAATATATTTTTTGTATCTTATGATATAGATTGGAAAAGTAAAGATGCAAATAAAAGTAGATTGAAAACTTATATGATAAAGGATAGACCCGGGGGCCATAGGTTTCACTAGTGGCTTCTCTCAAGATAGCATAAGTATTACGGTGGGTGAACAAATTACGATCGAGCAATTGATAGAAAAGCGAATAATTATGAGATTATCTAGGCATGATCATGTATATAGGAATCACGTCCGTGACAAGTAGATTTACTCCTGCCTGCATCTACTACTATTACTCCACATATCGACCGCTATCCGGCATGCATCTAGAGTATTAAGTTCATAAAGAACAGAGTAACGCATTAAGAACATTAAGAAAGATGACATGATGTAGAGGGATAAACTCATGCAATATGATATAAACCCCATCTTTTTATCCTCGATGGCAACAATACAACACATGCCTTGCTGCCCCTGCTGTCACTGGGAAAGGACACCGCAAGATTGAACCCAAAGCTAAGCACTTCTCCCATTGCAAGAAAGATCAATCTAGTAGGCCAAACCAAACTGACAATTCGAAGAGACTTGCAAAGATAACTTAATCACACATAAAAGAATTCAGAGGAGATTCAAATATTTCTCATAGATAAACTTGATCA
The DNA here is from genome assembly GCA_963921465.1 of Triticum timopheevii. Classification (NCBI taxonomy): domain Eukaryota; kingdom Viridiplantae; phylum Streptophyta; class Magnoliopsida; order Poales; family Poaceae; genus Triticum; species Triticum timopheevii. The sequence continues at coordinate 84,390,588 of OY997274.1, forward strand.
TAAACCCACAATTCATCGGATCTCGACAAACACACCGCAAAAAGAGTTACATCGAATAGATCTCCAAGAAGATCAAGGAGAACTTGGTATTGAGATTCAAAGAGAGAGAAGAAGCCCTCTAGCTAGTAACTATGGACCCGAAGGTATGTGGTAAACTACTCACAACTCATCGGAGAGGCCTTGGAGATGATGTAGAGGCCCTCCGTGGTCGATTCCCCCTCCGGCAGAGCGCCGGCGAAGGCTCCAAGATGGGATCTTGCGGATACAGAAGGTTGCGATGGTGGAATTAGGTTTTCGTGGTCTCCTCTGATGTTCTCGGGGTACGTGGGTATATATAGGAGGAAGAAGTAGGTCGGTGGATGCTCGAGGGGCCCACGAGTGTGGGGGCGCCCACCTGCAGGGGGCGCGCCGGGCACCCTCGTGGCGGCCTCGCTTGTTTCTTGAGTTCCACTCCAAGTCTCCAGGTTCGCATTTGTTCCAAAAAGGCCGCTCCCGAAAGTTTCATCGCATTTGGACTCCATTTGATATTTCTTTTCTTCGAAACACTGAAACAGGCAAAAAAACGGCGATTCGGGCTGGGCCTCCAGTTAGTAGGTTAGTCCAAAAAATGATATAAAAGTGTAAAGTAAAGGCCATAAACATCCAAAACGGGTAATATAATAGCATGGAACAATCAAAAATTATAGATACATTGGAGACGTATCAAGCATCCCCAAGCTTAATTCCTGCTCGTCCTCGAGTAGGTAAATGATAAAAACAGAATTTTTGATGTGGAATGCTACCTAGCATAATTCTCAATGTATTTTTCTTTATTGTGGCATGAATGTTCAGATCCAAATGATTCAAAATAAAAGTTCATATTGACATAAGAAATAATAATACTTCAAGCATACTAATAAAGCAATCATGTCTTCTCAAAATAACATGGCTAAAGAAAGTTATCCCTACAAAATCATATAGTCTGGCTATTGCTCTATCTTCATCACACAAAGTATTTAATCATGCACAACCCCGATGACAAGCCAAGCAATTGTTTCATACTTTAGTAATCTCAAACTTTTTCAACTTTCATGCAATACATGAGCATGAGCCATGGACATAGCACTATATGTGGAATAGAATGGTGGTCGTGGAGAAGACAAAAAAAAGGAGAAGATAGTCTCACATCAACTAGACATATCAACGGGCTATGGAGATGCCCCTAATAGATATCATTGTGAGTGAGTAGGGATTGCCATGCAACGGATGCACTAGAGCTATAAATGTATGAAAGCTCAATAAAAGAAACTAAGTGGGTGTGCATCCAACTCACTTGCTCACGAAGACCTAGGGCATTTTGAGGAAGCCCATCATTGGAATATACAAGCCAAGTTCTATAATGAAAAATTCCCACTAGTATATGAAAGTGACAACATAGGAGACTCTCTATCATGAAGATCACGGTGCTACTTTGAAGCACAAGTGTGGTAAAAAGGATAGTAGCATTGTCCCTTCTCTCTTTTTCTCTCATTTTTTTATTCTGCCTTTCTCTTTTTTATTTTGTCCTTTCTCTTCTTATTTTTTTTAAAAAGTCTGAAGTCTCATCCCGACTTGTGGGGGATCATAGTCCCCATCATCCTTTCCTCACTGGGACAATGCTCTAATAATGAAGATCATCACACTTTTATTTACTTACAACTCAAGATTACAAATCAATACTTAGAACAAGATATGACTCTATATGAATGCCCCCGGCGGTGTACCGGGATATGCAATGAATCAAGAGTGACATGTATGAAAATTATGAAGGTGGCTTTGCCACAAATACGATGTCAACTACATGATCATGCAAAGAGCAATATGACAATGATGATGCGTGTCATATAAACGGAACGGTGGAAAGTTGCATGGCAATATATCTCAGAATGGCTATGGAAATGCCATAATAGGTAGGTATGGTGACTGTTTTTAGGAAGGTATATGGTGGGTGTATGGTACCGGCGAAAGTTGCACGACACAAGAGAGGCTAGCAATGGTGGAAGGGTGAGAGTGCGTATAATCCTTGGACTCAACATTAGTCATAAAGAACTCATATACTTATTGCAAAAATCTACAAGTCATTGAAAACAAAGTACTACGCGCATGCTCCTAGGGGGATAGATTGGTAGTAAAAGACCATCGCTCGTCCCCGACCGCCACTCATAAGGAATACAATCAATAAATAAAATTGTGCTCCAACTTCATCACAAAGCGGTTCACCATACGTGCATGCTACGGGAATCACAAACTTCAACACAAATATTCTTTAAATTCATAATCACCCAAATAGCATGACTCTAATATTACCACCTCTATATCTCAAAGCAATTATCAAGTATCAAATTGATCATAGCATCCAATTCACTTTCGATAGTTTTTATTATACCCAACTTGGATGCCCATCATTCTAGGACCAATTTTATAACCATAGCAAATACCATGCTGTTCTAAGAGACTCTCAAAATAATATAAGTGAAGCATGAGAGATTAACAATTTCTTCAAATTTAAGCCATCGTCGTGCTCTAAAAGTTATAAGTGAAGTACTAGAGCAAAACTATCTAGCTCAAAAGATATAAGTGAAGCACATAGAGTATTCTAATAAATTCTAATCAAGTGGGCTTCTCCCAAAAGGTGTGTACAGCAAGGATGATTGTGGCAAACTAAAAATCAAATAGTAATATCATACAAGATGCTCCAAGCAAAACACATATCATGTGGCGAATAAAAATATAGCTCCAAGTAAAGTTACCGATAGACGAAGACGAAAGAGGGGATGCCTTCCGGGGCATCCCCAAGCTTAGGCTTTTGGTTATCCTTGAATATATTGGGGTGCCATGGGCATCCCCAAGCTTAGGCTCTTTCCATTCCTTATTCCATAGTCCATCAAATCTTTACCCAAAACTTGAAAACTTCACAACAAAAAACTCAACAGGAAATCTCATAAGCTCCGTTAGTGCAAGAAAGAAAAACCACAACATAAGGTACTGTAATGAACTCATTATTTATTTATATTGGTGTTAAACCTACTGTATTCCAACTTCTCTATGGTTCATACCCCACAATACTAGCCATAGATGCATCAAAATAAGCAAACAACACACGAAAAACAGAATCTGTCAAAAATAGAACAGTCTGTAGCAATCTGTAACTCTCGAATACTTATGGAACTTTAAAAATCCTACAAAAATAGGAAGTCCTGGGAAATTTGTCTATTGATCTACATAAAAAAGAATCAACGCAAAATCAAGTTTCTGTGAATTACTAAAATTATTTTCATGCGTGCAAAGTCTCTATTTTTCAGCAGAATCAAATTAACTATCACCATAGGTTATCCTATAGGTTCTACTTGGCACAAACACTAATTAAAACATGAAAACACATAAAAACAGAAGCTAGATGAAAAATTTATTACTAAACAGAAGCAAAAACAAAAAACAAAAATAAAATTCGGTTGCCTTCCAACAAGCGCTATTGTTTAACGCCCCAAGCTAGGCATAAAAGCGAGGATAGATCTAAGTAGTGCCATCTTTGGCACTCAATTCATAAGTAGCTCGCATGATAGATTCATAAGGTAATTTGACTTTCTTTCTTGGAAAGTGTTCCATGCCTTTCATTAATGTAAATTGGAATCTAATATTCCCTACCTTCATATCAATTATTGCACCAATCGTTCTAAGGAAAGGTCTACCAAGAATAATAGGACACGAAAGATTGCAATCTATGTCAAGAACGATAAAATTTACAGGCACATAATTCCTATTTTCAACAATAAGAACATCATTAATCCTTCCCATAAGTTTGTTAATGGTGGAATCCGCAAGGTGCAAATTTAAAGATCAATCATCAAGATCATGGAAACCTGGAATATCACATAAAGTTTTCGGAATCGTGGAAACTCTAGCACCCAAATCACATAAAGCATAACACTCATGATCTTTAATTTCAATCTTTATAGTAGGTTCCCACTCATCATAAAGTTTTCTAGGTATAGAAACTTCCAAATTAAGTTTTTCATCATAAGATTGCATCAAGGCATCAACAATATGTTTGGTAAAAGCTTTATTTTGACTATAAGCATGAGGAGAATTCAACACGGATTGCAACAAGGAAATACAATCTATTAAAGAACAATTATCATAATTAAATTCCTTGAAATCCAAGATAGTGGGTTCAATGCTATTTAAAGTCTTGACCTCTCCAATCCCACTTTTACCAAATTTAGCATCAAGATCTAAAAACTCCGCATCATTGGGACGCCTTTTAATTAAAGTTGACTCATCTCCAGTCCCATCGTTATTAAGATTCATATTGCAAAACAAAGATTTAATAGGGCACACATCAATAACTTTTAAATCTTCATCATTATTTTCATGGGAACTAGAACACGCTTTTACAAAGCAATCTTTCTTAGCACACAATGTAGCGGTTCTTTCTTTGCACTCATCAATGGAAATTCTCATAGCTTTGAGAGACTCATTGATATCATGCTTAGGAGAAGTAGATCTAAGTTTCAAAGAATCACCATCAAGCGAAAGTCTATCAACGTTCCTAGCCAAATCATCAACTTTAAGCAATTTTTCTTCAAGCAAAGCATTAAAATTCTTTTGAGAGATCATAAATTCTTTAACACTATTCTCAAAATCAGAGAGCATCTTATTAAAATTACCATAAGAATGATTGTAGGAATTACCATAATTATTAGAGGAATTACTAGGGAACGGTCTAGGATTGAAGTTTCCTCTGTAAGCATTGTTACCAAAATTATTCCTACCAACAAAATTCACATCCATAGATTCATTATTATTCTCAATCAAAGTAGACAAAGGCATATCGTTGGGATCAATAGGAGCACTCTTAGTAGCAAACAATTTCATAAGTCATCCCTCTTTCCACTCAAAACATTAATTTCTTCTATAGCATGCACTTTTTTACTAGTAGATCTTTCAGTGTGCCATTGAGAATAATTAGCCATAATATTATCGAGGAGTTTAGTAGCTTATCCTAAGGTGATTTCCATAAAAGTGCCTCCCACGGCCGAATCTAAAAGATTTCTAGAAGCAAAATTCAATATGGCATAAAAGTTTTGTCTGATCATCCATAAATTCAAACCATGAGTAGGGAAATTGTGAATCATTAATTTCATTCTTTCCCAAGATTGGGCAACATGCTCATGATCAAGTTGTTTAAAATTCACAATATCGTTCCTAAGAGAGATGATCTTAGCGGGAGGAAAATACTTAGAGATACTTTGCACTTATTCCACGAATCAATACTATTTTTAGGCAAAGACGAAAACCAAATTTTAGCACGATCTCTAAGTGAAAACGGAAATAACTTCAATTTAACAATATCATTATCTGTATCTTTCTTCTTTTGCATCTCACACAAATCAACAAAGTTGTTTAGATGGGTAGCGGCATCTTCACTGGGAAGGCCGGAGAATTGATCTTTCATAACAAGATTCAGTGAATCAGCATTGATTTCACAAGACTCAACATCATTAAGAGGAGCAATCGGAGTACTAAGAAAATCATTATTATAGGTATTGGAAAAGTGACACAATTTGGTATTATCTTGCGCCATCGCGACAAGCAAACCAACACACAAGCAAACAAAAAGGCAAGCAAAAGAAAAAGGAGATTGGGAAAGAGAGGGCGAATAAAACGGCAAGGGTGAAGTGGGGGAGAGGAAAACGAGAGGCAAATGGCAAATAATGTAATGCGAGGGAGATGAGTTTGTGATGGGTACTTGGTATGTCTTGACTTGAGCGAAGACCTCCCCGGCAATGGCGCCAGAAATCCTTCTTGCTACGTCTTGAGCTTGTGTTGGTTTTCCTTGAAGAGGAAAGGGTGATGCAGCAAAGTAGCGTAAGTATTTCCCTCAGTTTTTGAGAACCAAGGTATCAATCCAGTAGGAGGCTCCTCAAAAGCCCACACACCTACACAAAGAAACAAGAACCTCGCAACCAACGCAATAAAGGGGTTGTCAATCCCTTCACGGCCACTTGCGAAAGTGAGATCTGATAAAGATAATATGATAAGATAAATATATTTTTGGTATTTTATGATATAGATTGGAAAAGTAAAGATGCAAATAAAAGTAGATTGAAAACTTATATGATAAAGGATAGACCCAGGGGCCATAGGTTTCACTAGTGGCTTCTCTCAAGATAGCATAAGTATTACGGTGGGTGAAAAAATTACTGTCGAGCAATTGATAGAAAAGCGAATAATTATGAGATTATCTAGGCATGATCATGTATCTAGGCATCACGTCCATGACAAGTAGATCGACTCCTGCCTGCATCTACTACTATTACTCCACACATCGACCGCTATCCAGCATGCATCTAGAGTATTAAGTTCGTAAAGAACAGAGTAATGCATTAAGAAAGATGACATGATGTAGAGGGATAAACTCATGCAATATGATATAAACCCCATCTTTTTATCCTCGATGGCAACAATACAACATGTGCCTTGCTTCCCCTGCTGTCACTGGGAAAGGACACCGCAAGATTGAACCCAAAGCTAAACACTTCTCCCATTGCAAGAAAGATCAATCTAGTAGGCCAAACCAAACTGATAATTCGAAGAGACATGCAAAGATAACTTAATCACACTTAAAAGAATTCAGAGGAGATTCAAATATTTCACATAGGTAAACTTGATCATAAACCCACAATTCATCGGTTCTCGACAAACACACCGCAAAAAGAGTTACATCGAATAGATCTCCAAGAAGATCGAGGAGAACTTGGTATTGAGATTCAAAGAGAGAGAAGAAGCCATCTAGCTAGTAACTATGGACCCGAAGGTCTGTGGTAAACTACTCACAACTCATCAGAGAGGCCTTGGAGATGATGTAGAGGCCCTCCGTGGTCGATTCCCCCTCCGGCAGAGCACCGACAAAGGCTCCAAGATGGGATCTCGCGGATACAGAAGGTTGCGGTGGTGGAATTAGGTTTTCATGGTCTCCTCGGATGTTCTCGGGGTACGTGGGTATATATAGGAGGAAGAAGTAGGTCGGTGGACGCTCGAGGGACCCACGAGGGTGGGGGGGGCGCCCACCTGTAGGGAGCGCGCCGGGCACCCTCATGACCGCCTTGCTTGTTGCTTGACTTCCACTCCAAGTCTCCAGGTTTGCATTTGTTCCAAAAAGATCACTCCCGAAGGTTTTATCGCGTTTGGACTCCGTTTGATATTCCTTTTCTTCGAAACACTGAAATAGGCAAAAAAACAGCAATTCGGGCTGGGCCTCCGGTTAGTAGGTTAGTCCCAAAAATGATATAAAAGTGTGAAGTAAAGCCCATAAACATCCAAAACGTGTAATATAATAGCATGGAACAATCAAAAATTATAGATACGTTGGAGACATATCAAACACCGGTCTGCAGCCAGGCGGCACTAGGCCTGGAAAAGGGGAGGGGAGCGGAGCTCGTTCGGACCGGCGCACCCCTGCGCCGGTGACAGGTAGTCGGTCTACCCATCCCTCGAGTAGCCTCCCCTGCGTCACCCATGACGCCCTAGCAAGACCACCGAATAGACCCATGCAAGGCAGATGCAGATTCCCGTCCGCCGGCGAGGGTTGAAGAAGGCCTCCAGAGGGGCCAATGCACTGGCCCGCACCACCGGGTGATCCCAGAATGCCCTGCCACCAAGAACCGCCGCCGGAGCCACCCCTTGCTGCGCCCCTACCTGCCGCAGGCCACAGCAGGGGGCGCCCATAGCCCAAGCCGCCATGGCCCTATCCACTAGTCATCGGCGTTGGTCATATCACTGCCACCATTAGAGATGGCCAGTTCGACCAGAGGCGAGAACCACCACCTTGACACCCACCACACTGCCGCCAGGAGCTCGTCATCGACCACTCCACAGCACGCCGCGCCGCCGCACCTGCCAACCAGTCCGCCGCCCAGGCCCAGCGGATCTGGCTCGCGCAACGCGAGGGGATGAACGAAGCCCTGCCGGTTGCCGCCGCCTACCCCGACCGGGCTTCTCCCGGCTGCGCTCTCTGGTGGCGGCGAGGGAGGGACTAGGAAGGAGAAGGGGGTGTGCGGAGGAGATCGGAGCACCCTTCCTGGCCGCCTCGCGGGTGGCGGTGCGGGAGGGATAGGGTTCATGGGGGAGGAGGAGGAAGGGCCAGAGCCTCACCTTTCAGCCTCGATTACTACCGAGAATCAGCGGCTAGTAGTACTTTTGACATCACCATATGAAATGTGATTCAAAGATGAGGTTGGTGGTGATGACAACCTAATTTTTTCTTTATTTGGCTTGCTTCATGAATGAAGGATGTAATCTTGGAGGGTGTCGGTCGTATCCATCCCCCACTTCCCTCCGCATGTCTGGGGAAACCCTAGGACACGTTCAGGCAGCAGCGTCGTTGGCGTCGCATCCCTTCTTGGAGGTGCTACTTGGTACGCGGCAGATCGGAGCCTTGAGTTGTGGTGGTTTGTCTCCGGAGGGCGCAGGCGCGCAGCGGTGGCGGGTCATCCGCGCTTTGTCGAGTTGCCGTTGTTGGCATTTGTTTCTTTTGGGGGGGGGGGGCTTGATGTGCTGCTCGCCGCAACAATGATATGTATACGGTGTTGGTTACTTTGGAATACAAAGCAGAGGAAAACCCTTTTTCGGTAAGGATGTAATCTTGCACATTTCCGGCTGCTTTTTGTAGTAGTGCAAATACCATTTAAAATTTCAAACAGCAGAAGACATAAAATACTTTGTATAAATATTATCCTCGGCATTGCTTGGTCGATTCTCTCTCGCCCTGAGTTCCACCCTAACCCCGGCACATCCCTCAGTCCTTGCAATCGATCGTTCCTTTGCTGCTCGTCAATGGTATGTACTATTAGCTCTCCCTTTATAACTTTTTACTAGTAAGATGCCCGTGCTATGCTACGGAATCACAAAAGTTTGGGTAGGAATTGTTTACATTATTTACTTAACCGTTAGAAGCTTACTGAACAATAAAAGATGTACCAAGACATCAATCAAAGTTATAGAATATTGTTGATAAGTACACATTGAGCACAATCAAACGTATGGTTTCTGATCGATGAACCCTTCATCCAAGCCAAATGTTTTCTTCTCAACTTTCACCTTGCAGAAGACTTGTTTTTTTGAAAAAGAAAGGGGCTCGAGCCACCTTTATATTTCAAAGCAGGCTGCAGCCTGAGTAACATACAAACATGGGCTTGTGGGGTGCACTTTAGTGCCAAACCACAAGGAAAACCTGGCAGAAAAAGGAGTTTTTAAGATAGAAGAAGAACCAGGAGAAAAGGAGAAAGAGAACTAGAGGCCAGCTATATGACTATGTTGCTACTAGATTACCCCAAAACTTGAGGTCCTCCTTGTCTTGCTATTTTTTGGCTCTGTAGTACCAAAGACAGATCAGATCTGCAGCATAAAACCGTATGCAAGCATCTGTCCAAGATCGTGAGTTGAAAACACGATCATTTCGGGCATGCCAGAGAGTGATGGCACAGGCGGCAAAAGCCACATTCCATTTGCGGTTGAACTGAAGTTGAGCAGCAGCTTGCCGGACGAAGGACAGGATATCAGCTGCCCTGCCAGCTATCGTTGCCAGCCGTAGGTGCTGCCAAAGAGTGGAGGCCGCCCGGCAATGCAGCAAAATGTGATGTACCAACTCCACTGCAGGGCAGAGGTCACAACCGGAGCCAACAGCAATGGCAGTCAAATTCTTCTTGATCATGTTATCTCTGGTGTTGAGCCGGCCCCAAAAAGCTAACCAAAGGAAGGTTTTGTGCTTCAAAGGAATTAGAGTGTCCCAGATCAAGTCATGGAAGGCACAAGAAACACCACGGAAGGTTAGGAGCTTGTAGAAGTAGCCCGTGCTAAGATGCTTGTCAGAGACAGACTGTAGACGAACATCCTCTCTAGGCTCAACAGGAGCTAGCAGAGTGATGTCTACTAGACAACCTTCTTCTTGTAGACGTTGTTGGGCCTGCAAGTGCACAGGTTTATAGGACAATAGCAAATTTCCCTCAAGTGGATAACCTAAGGTTTATCAATCCGTGGGAGGTGTAGGATGAAGATGGTCTCTCTCAAACAACCCTGCAACCAAATAACAAAGAGTCTCTTGTGTCCCCAACACACCCAATACAATGGCAAATTGTATAGGTGCACTAGTTCGGCGAAGAGATGGTAATACAAGTGCAATATCGATGGTAGATATAGGTATTTGTAATCTGAAATAATAAAAACAGCAAGGTAACTAATGATAAAAGTGAGCGTAAACAGTATTGCAGTGACAGGAAACAAGGCCTAGGGTTCATACTATCACTAGTGCAAGTTCTCTCAACAATAATAACATAGATAGATCATATAAAAATCCCTCAACATGCAACAAAGAGTCACTCCAAAGCCACTAATAGCGGAGAACAAACGTAGAGATTATGGTAGGGTACGAATCCACCTCAAAGTTATTCTTTCGGATCAATCTATTCAAGAGTTCGTACTAGAATAACACCTTAAGACACAAATCAACCAAAACCCTAATGTCACCTAGGTACTCCATTGTCACCTCAAGTATCCGTGGGCATGATTATACGATATGCATCACACAATCTCAGATTCATCCAACCAACACAAAGTACTTCAAAGAGTGCCCCAAAGTTTCTACCAGAGAGTCAAGAAAACGTGTGCCAACCCCTATGCATAGGTTCATGGGCGGAACCTGCAAGTTGGTCACCAAAACATACATCAAGTGGCACGTGATATCCCATTGTCACCACAGATAAACACGGCAAGACATACATCAAGTGTTCTCAAATAAAGACTCAATCCGATAAGATAACTTCGAGAGGGAAACTCAATTCATCACAAGAGAGTAGAGGGGGGAAGAAACATCATAAGATCCAACTATGATAGCAAAGCTCACGATACATCAAGATCGTGCCATAGAGAGAACACGAGAGAGAGATCGAACACATAGTTACTGGTACATACCCTCAGCCCCGAGGGTGAACTACTCCCTCCTCGTCATGGAGAGCGCCGGGATGATGAAGATGGCCACGAGTGATGGGTTCCCCCTCCGGCAGGGTGCCGGAACGGGCTCCCGAGAGGTTTTTGGTGGCTACAGAGTCTTGCGGCGGCGGAACTCCCGATCTATCTTTATATTCTATGTTTTTAGGGTACGTAGGCTTATATAGGCGAAAGAAGTCGGTTGGGGGAGCCTCGAGGGGCCCACGAGACAAGGGGCGCGCCCAGTAGGGGGGGCGCCCTCCTATCTCGTGGCCTCCTCGAGGATCTTCTGACATGAACTCCAAGTCTCACGGATCATATTCTTCCGAAAAATCACGCCGCCGAAGGTTTCATTCCGTTTGGACTCCGTTTGATATTCCTTTTCTTTGAGATACTGAAACAGGCAATAAAACAGCAATATGGGCTGGGCCTCCGGTTAATAGGTTAGTCCCAAAAGTAATATAAAAGTGTATAATAAAGCCCGTAGTCATTCAAAATAGATAATAAAATAGCATGAATGCTTCATAAATTATAGATACGTTGGAGACGTATCACGGAGCAAGCAGCTGCTGCAGAAGGACGAACTCGCGTTCGGCAGAGCGGGAGAGGTTGGGGTGGAGCTGCACTGACCAGGCACCATTTGAGTACTGTGAAAGCACGGAGCAGCAGCTGTTCCTTGCAAAGGAGTAAAGAACATGCATCAACAAGTATAGCCTGCCTGCCTCAACCCAAAGATCATGCCAGAAAGAGATGTGCTCGCCCGAGCCGAGGATGCATCATGAGGAGTTGATGACCATGGGGATGCAAGCCTTGAAACCACGCCACAAAGCAGTATCCCTCCCAGAAGGCTCAAGGGGCAGAGTAGACTAACAATGTTGCAGAGCAAACCATTGATAGCAAGGGATGTCGGAGTGCTGCAGAATCTTGGAAAGAAATTTGCATAGCATGGCTTGGTTGTGAGCTTGCAGATTCCTCACACCGAGACCTCCATTCTGGCGGTGGAGAATCACCTTGTCCCAAGCCACAAGGCATTGGCCCCCCTTCACTTTGTTCTTTCCTTGCCAGAGAAACGCATGCAGCAGGCTTTCGAGAGAGCAAAGCGACTCTTTAGGCCAAGGGAAGCATGTCATGAAGTATGTAGGAATGCCAGCCAGCACAGAGTTGACGAGAGTTAGCCTCCCACCAAGAGAAAGGAAAGTGGCCAGCCAGCCAGCCAGACGATGATCCACTTTGTGTATAACTGGTAGCAACATCCCATGAGTGATCTTATTGAGAGACAAAGGCAGACCAAGGTACGTGCAAGGTGTGGAGGAGATAGGGCAACCGAGCAAACTGGCAATCTCATCTGCGACGACTGCATCCACAGCAACAGGCACTAAAGTGCTCTTGTGGAAATTTATCTGAGAAGGCCGAGAAGGAGTTGAGTATGTCCTTGATGATCATGGCCTGCTGCAAATCCCCCTTGAAGATGATCAAAGTGTCGTCAGTGTATTGCAACACAGGAAAGAAGCGGTCTACGCCAAGTGGATGCTGTAGAGACCCATTTTGGAAATGCAGACAACATAGCCTTTGTAACACATCTGCCACCAACAGAAAGAGATAAGGTGACATAGAGTCACCCTGCCTAAAGCCACGCTTAGCAGGAATGGGTGGGCCCAGCTCCCCATTGATCATGACTCTTGAGCTACCAGAGGAGAGCAGGTTATTGACCCACTACCTCCATGGTTGTGGAAAACCCCTTGCTTCCATGACTTAGTTGAGACAGTCCCAGTTGGCGCTATCGAAGGCTTTGTGGAAATCCAACTTCAAAGCGATAATAGGCAGTTTTCTTTTGTGAGCACACTGAATTAATTCCGCAGGCAGCGCAAAATTTTCAACAATGGAGCATCCTTTCAGAAACCCAGACTGTAAGGAATGCACAAGCTCCGGTAGTTGTTTCTGCAACCGATTGGTCATGACTTCAGAAGCCAGCTTTGCCATGCTATGAACCAGGGAAATGGTCCTGTAGTCTTTTATGTCCAAGGGTGTGTCTCTTTTAGGCAGTAAGGTGATGTATGCAGTATTGATACCGTCAAGGTTGACACTGTTGCTGTGCAGGTCCTCAAAGAACCTGAGAAGATCATCTTTAAGCAGGTTCTTGAAGACTTTGTAGAACTCGTTAGTGAACCCATCTGGTCCTGGGATCCTGTTATTTGGAGCTTTGTTGATAGCTTCAACAAGCTCAACCCAGGAGAACGGGGCAGCAAGCCCGGAGAGGTCCATGGTCGTATACAGGGAGCTGATGTTCACGGTTGGTAGGGAGGAAGCTGGCTGCCCCAGAATTGCAGCAAAATACTCACTTGCAATATGAAGCTTCTGCTCGTTCTGGAAGTGCTCAACCCCATTGCGGATAAGGACTTTGATCTTATTGCGACGTGCTTGGCAGTTTGCCGCAGCATGGAAGAATTTACAATTCTCGTTGCCAGAGACACACCACCTTACTTTGGCCCGGCGACGCCAAATCGCGGTTTTCCAAAGATCAACTGCTCTGTTTTGGCTGATGCTGTTTCACGGAGGACAGCTTCCAGGCAGGACAGGTCTCTCCTTTCTTCCACTGCGTTGAGGAAGCAAACAACATGCTTGTTGTTGTCAATAAGCACCCGGAGACTGGGCTTGTTCCTACTCCAGTGCTGCAGGGCAGCCCGCAGCCTACGCATCTTGTAGTTGATGCGTGTGGCCAAGGAAGAGAGGTGTCGCAGGACTCTGTTCCAGCAACTGACAATGATATCCCTCGACTCTGCCATTTCCAACCAATGATTCTCCATGCGGAAAAGCTTGCTCTTTGGGGTGTCAGCAGAGAACTGGAGCATGATTGGAGCATGGTCCGAGGTAGGGTAAGGCGGGCATGAGGCCGTAGTCTGCATGAAGTTGAGGCCCCAGGCAGCATTGACGAGAACACGATCAAGGCGCACCAGCATTGGGGAGTTATGCTTGTTCGACCAAGTGAACAACTTATTGTCAAAAGGGATGTCATCCAAGCCGTGCTCTCTGATCCAGGTGTTGAATTGCCCCATGGCAGTCCAACAAAGCCGGCCCTTTGATTTCTCATGAGAGAAGTGATACATGTTAAAATCTCCCAGGGCTGTCCAAGGTGTGTCAATATCGGCTGCCACTTCAGAGACTGCCTTGAAGAAAGCAGATCGCTCGATGCTCAGGCAGGGTGCATACACAACAGAGAGTAAGAACTGGCAGTTGGATACGGCAGAAACCATCTTGATCGTGACGTGGTATATGTGCTCGACTACAACATGTCCAAGAAACTTGGAGGAATCCCACGCAACCAGAATGCCCCCTGAGGTGCCCTCAGAGAAAGTGAGAGCATGATCTGTGAATTTGGCAGGAAGAAACGATCTCATCTTGAAAGGAGTGAGCGAAGCCAGCTTCGTTTCCTGCAAGCATACGACAGTAGGACAACAAGAAGTTATGGTGTCATGGACAAACGTGCACTTGTCGTCGTCACCGAGGCCACGTACATTCCAGCTTAGTATCTTCATAGATAAACATAGTGCATGCAACCCAAGAGGAAAAACGAGCAAAGCATAAGCATGCTACATGAAAAGTGGGAATGGGAGCAAACATGATAGTATTTGATTGAAATTGAGCAGACTCGATACATAACCAGGTAGCATAGATCGAAACAAGTTGCAAAAGCTACTGCAAACACAACAGGTACATAGCTGCGACAGGGAAGCGATACATGAACTAACAAGAGGGGAACATCGACTAGCAGAGTGCACAGCAAAGCGATGGCCTCCAGCGGCGACCACTGCAACTAACTGAAAGTAGGGAAACTATGCATGGGGAGGGGTGAAGACGCGCACAGAGGATGCAGAGGATGCGCTTGCAGCCGGGGAGGCAGGAGCCTCGCCCAGAACAGCAGCGTCCTCTCAGGTTCTGTCTTGGTCGAGGATGGCCGAGGCGTTGAGGTCGCAACCTTGGGCGATCTGCTTGAGCTTACTCCTTGTGAGCGGGGACGGAGTTGTGATCAGCGGCAGCTCCAGGAGGCCGGCCACGACAACCGCCTTGGCCTTGGCCTGTGCCTTCTTATGCCAAGAAGATGATCCCAGACGCCGGGAGGGGCCGCTGCTGGAGCTGGAACTGGACTCCATGGCCTTGCGCTTGGCGGCGTGCTCCATCGGGCTCACCCGAGCCCCGTCGTAGGCTTGCTGGATCCGCGGGCTGCGGCGCAGGGACGAGGCAGACTGCGGCGCCACGGTCATAGGGGCGGCTGCAGCAGCAGGCGATACCGCCTCCACTAGAGTGGCGGGCGCAGCAGAGCCGAGCCCACCGCACTCCACCATAGGCAGGTCCAACCCACGCAGATCCAGATTGAGATCCAGCAGGGACGGCGCACTGATAACACACAAGTATAGGGGATCGCAACAGCTTTTGAGGGTAAAGTATTCAACCCAAATTTATTGATTCGACACAAGGGGAGCCAAAGAATATTCTTGAGTATTAGCAGTTGAGTTGTCAATTCAACCACACATGCATAACTTAGTATCTGCAGCAAAGTATTTAGTAGCAAAGTAGTATGATAATAAAGGTAACGGTAGCAAAAGTAATGTTTTTGGATTTTGTAGTGATTGTAACAATAGCAACAGAAAAGTAAATAAGCAAAGAACAATATGTGAAAAGCTCGTAGTAGCAAAGTAGTATCTGCAGCAAAGTATTTAGTAGCAAAGTAGTATGATAATGAAGGTAACGGTAGCAAAAGTAATGTTTTTGGGTTTTGTAGTGATTGTAACAGTAGCAACAGAAAAGTAAATAAGCGAAGAACAATATGTGAAAAGCTCGTAGGCAATGGATCAGTGATGGATAATTATGCCGGATGCGATTCCTCATGTAATAGCTATAACATAGGGTTACACAGAACTAGCTCCAGTTCATCAATGTAATGTAGGCATGTATTCCGTAAATAGTCATACATGCTTATGGAAAAGAACTTGCATGACATCTTTTGTCCTACCCTCCCGTGGCAGCAGGGTCCTAGTGGAAACTAAGGGATATTAAGGCCTCCTTTTAATAGAGAACCGGAACAAAGATTAGTACATAGTGAATACATGAACTCCTCAAACTATGGTCATCACCGAGAAGTATCCCGATTATTGTCACTTCGGGGTTGTCGGATCATAACACATAATAGGTGACTATAGACTTGCAAGATAGGATCAAGAACACATATATATTCATGAAAACATAATAGGTTCAGATCTAAAATCATGGCACTCGGGCCCTAGTGACAAGCATTAAGCATAGCAAAGTCATAGCAACATCAATCTCAGAACATAGTGGATACTAGGGATCAAACCCTAACAAAACTAACTTGATTACATGGTAAATCTCATCCAACCCATCACCGTCCAGCAAGCCTACGATGGAATTACTCACGCACCGCGGTGAGCATCATGAAATTGGTGATGGAGGATGGTTCATGATGACGACGGCGACGAATCCCCCTCTCCGGAGCCCCGAACGGACTCCAGATCAGCCCTCCCGAGAGAGATTAGGGCTTGGCTGCAGCTCCGTGTCATAAAATGCAATGAAACTTTCTCACCTGATTTTTTTCTCCCCGAACGTGAATATATGGAGTCGGAGTTGGGGTCGGTGGAGGTCCAGGGGGGCCCACGAGATAGGGGCGCGCGCCCAGGAGGAGGGGGCGCGCCCCCCTGTCTCGTGGACAGGGTGTGGGCCCCTGGTGTATTTCTTTCGCCCAATAATTCTTATTAATTCCAAAAAGTGCCTCCGTGGATTCTCAGGACATTCTGAGAACTTCTCTTTTCTACACATAAAACAACATCATGGCAGTTCTGCTGAAAACAGCGTCAGTCCGGGTTAGTTTCATTCAAATCATGCAAGTTAGAGTCCAAAACAAGGGCAAAAGTGTTTGGAAAAGTAGATACGTTGGAGACGTATCAACTCCCCCAAGCTTATACCTTTGCTTGTCCTCAGGCAATTTAGTTGATAAACTGAAAGTGATAAAGGAAAACTTTTACAAACTCTGTTTGCTCTTGTTGTTGTAAACATGCAAAGCCATCATTCAGGTTTCAGCAAATATTATGAACTAACCATACTCACAATAACACCTAGGTCTCATAATTACTCATATCAATAACATAATCAGCTAGCGAGCCATAATAATAAAACTCCGATGACAACACTTTCTCAAAATAATCATAACATGATACAACAAAATGGTATCTCGCTAGCCCTTTCTGAGACCACAAAACATAAATGCAGAGCACCTTTAAAGATCAAGGACTGACTAAACATTGTAATTCATGGTAAAAGAGATCCAGTCAAGGCATACCCAATATAAACCAATAGTAATGAATGCAAATGACAGTGTGCTCTCCAACGGGTGCTTTTAATAAGAAGGGTGATGACTCAACATAAAAGTAAATAGATAGGACCTTCGCAGAGGGAAGCAGGGATTTGTAGAGGTGCCAGAGCTCGATTTTAAACTAGAGATTGAATAACATTTTTAGCGGCATACTTTCACTGTCAACACAACAACTATGAGATGGTTGTATCTTCCATACTATATGCATTATAGGCAGTTCCCTTACAGGATGGTAAATGTTTATACTCCCCCAACCACCAACAGGCATCAATCCATGGCTTGCTCGAAACAACGAGTGCCTCCAACTAACAACAGCCCTGGGGGAGTTTTGTTTAATTATTTTGATTTGCTTTGATCTTTTTGGATCATGGGACTGGGCATCCCGGTTATCGGCCCTTTCTCGTGAATGAAGAGCGGAGTCCACTCCTCTTGAGTATAACCCACCTAGCATGGAATATATAGGCAGCCCTAGTTGTAACATGAGCTGCTCGAGCATACAAAACGGAATTTCATTTGAAGGTTTGGAGTTTGGCACATACAAATTTACTTGGAACGGCAGGTAAATACCGCATATAGGTAGGTATGGTGGACTCATATGGAACAACTTTGGGGTTTAAGGAGTTTGGATGCACAAGCAGTATTCCCACTTAGTACAGGTGAAGGCTGGCAAAAGACTGGGAAGCGACCAACTGAGAGAGCGACAACAGTCATAAACATGCATTAAAATTAATTCACACCGAATACAAGCATGAGTAGGATATAATCACCATGAACATAAATATCATGAAGGCTATGCTGATTTGATTCAACTACATGCGTGAACATGTGCCAAGTCGAGTCACCCAATTCATTCAAAGAAGGATACCATCCCATCATACCACATCATAATCATTCTAATAGCATGTTGGCACGCAAGGTAAACCATTATAACTAATAGCTAATCAAGTATGGCACAAGCAACTATAATCTCTAAATGTCATTGCAAATATGTTTACTTCATAATAAGCTGAATCAGAAACGATGAACTCATCATATTTACAAAAACAAGAGAGGTCGAGTTCGTACCAGCTTTTCTCATCTCAATAAGTCCATCATATATCGTCATTATTGCCTTTCACTCGCACGACCGAACGATGTGTATAATAATAAGAGTGCACGTGCATTGGACTAAGCTGGAATCTGTAAGCATTCAACTCAAGAGAGAAGACATGGTAACATGGGCTCTAAATTAAATGAACAATCATGCATATGAGAGCCACTAAGCATTTTCAATATGGTCTTCTCGACCCCCAAAGGAAAGAAAGGAAAATAAAACTATTTACACGGGAAAGCTCCCAACAAGTAAAAGAAGAACTAGAAATCTTTTTGGGTTTTCATTTTAATTCTACTACAAGCATGGAAATTACACTAACTAATTTTTTTGGTTTTTCTTAAGGTTTATCAAACACACAAGAAGAAAACTAGAAAAAGAAATTTAAACTAGCATGGATAATACAATGAAAGAGTATGAGCACCGACGACTAGTGTGTGAACATGAATGTAAAGTCGGTGGGAAATACGTACTCCCCCAAGCTTAGGCTTTTGGCCTAAGTTGGTCTAGTACCAAGGACCGCCTGGCTGATATCCATAAGTGAAACTGGGTTTGTACTGAGATGCAGCGGCAACCGCCTCATGAGCTGCAGCGTGTTGTCGAGCTTCCTCCGCTCTCCTCTCGTGTCCAGCTGCTTCCTCCCTAGTGACAATATATATTCCTTTTGCCTGATAATCAAAAAGGTAAGGAGCAGGAAGAGTAACATGGACGACGTTGCGTCTGTCATAGGTTAGTCGATATTGGAGGAATTGTTCATTCCTCCCAAGAAATTTATGATTGACCATAGCTTCAGAATCCAAATAAGCAGAAGGTATTATCATATCTCCCTCTCGTGGGGCTATACCAAGATAATTAGCCACATGGGTTGCATAAATTCCTCCAAATTAATTTCCCTTTCTACTATTATTCTGCAACCTACGTGCAACTATTACCCCCAAGTTATAACCTTTATATCCTAACACAGCACTCTTGAGGACACACAGATTAGGAACACACATGTGACATGCTTCGTCTTTACCGTTAATGCATCTACCAATAAAGAGAGCAAAATAATGTATAGCAGGAAAATGAATAGTCCCTATAGTAGCTTGTGCTATGTCCCTAGATTCTCCCACAATAATACTAGCAAGAAAATCTCTAAATTCAGATTTGTGAGGATCATTAATATTACCCCACTGCGGGAGTTTGCAAGCAGTTGTAAAATCCTCTAAGTCCATGGTATAAGATGTCTCATAAATATCAAATATGACACTAGGAGAATTATGCGCATAGTTATATTTGAACCTCCGCACAAAAGAATCAGTCAATTGATAGTACTGCAGACACTTATCTTGTAAGAAGTCCTCCAGCTCGGCATTACACACATACGCGTCAAATTCCTCCTTGAAGCCTGCTTCGACCATAAAATCATCGGATGGCCACTCACAAGCTCGTACATCCGCGTCCCTCGGCAATTCAACATGTTGCTCACGTATAGCAATCCTGGGCCCTTTCTTCACCGAGGAACCACCTTGATACATTCTTCTAAACATAATTCTTTTTTTGAATTTTTTTTGAAATTTTAGTAACATCAAAATAAAAGTGAATAAAACTAAACAAGATTGATAGCAACTACTCCTACAAGTGCCTAGAGCCTATATCATGCATTAGAATTGCTTGGGACCTCATAAATTTAACATGCAAGCTCAAGAACATGGTCACCTGATACGTCTCCAATGTATCTATAATATTTGATTGTTCCATGCTATTATATTACCCCTTTTGAATGTTTATGGGCTTTATTTTACACATTTATATCATTTTTGGGACTAACCTACTAACCGGAGGCCCAACCCATATTGCTGTTTCTTTTTGCCTATTTCAGTATTTCGAAGAAAAGGAATATCAAACGGAGTCCAAACGGAATGAAACCTTCGGGAGCGTGATTTTTGGAACAAACGTGATCTGGAGAGCTTGGAGTGCAAGTCAAGAAGCTTCCGAGGGCCCCACGAGATAGGGGGTCGTGCCCCCCTTAGGGCACGGCCCCCTGTCTCGTGGGCCCATCGGGCGGCCACCGACGTACTTCTTCTTCCTATATATACCTACGTACCCCGAAAACATCCAGGGGCACCACGAAACACAATTTCCACCGCCGTAACCTTCTGTATCCGCGAGATCTCATCTTCGAGCCTTCGCCGGCACTCTGCCGGAGGGGGAATGTGACGCCCCCGATTCAATCGTACACTAATCATACACGCAAATGTGTACGATCAAGATCAGGGACTCACGGGTAAATATCACAACACAACTCTAGACACAAATAAAATAATACAAGCTTTATATTACAAGCCAGGGGCCTCGAGGGCTCGAATACATAGCTCGATGCACAAGAGTCAGTGGAAGCAACAATATCTAAGTACAGACATAAGTTAAACAAGGATGCCTTAAGAAGGCTAGCACAAAAGCAACAACGATCGAAGAGGCAAGGCCTCCTGCCTGGGACCTCCTAACTACTCCTGGTCGTCGCGGTCTCCATGTAGTAGCAGTCGACGAGGGTGGCATCTGGCTCCAAGGATCCACCATCTAGTTGCATCAACCGGAAAGAAGAAGAAGGGGGGAAAGGGGGTAGCAAGGCAACCGTGAGTACTCATCCAAAGTACTCGCAAGCATCAGATCTATACTAAGTATGCATTTGTATCAAATGGAAGGGTTGTATCTGTGGACTGAACTGCAGAATGCCAGAATAGAGGGGAAGGCCTAGCCTATCGAAGACTAGCATCTTCACGCAGCTCCGAGCATCTTGCAGCATGTAGAAGAGTAAAGAATAGCAGTTTAATTAACAAGCATGTTGTAACAACAACGGCCAGAGATCCTTCCTCGACTCCCTGCGAGAAAGCAATCCCGGGGCCACATATCCATCACATATCTCAAGTATCCATTTCTCGTTATATAAGATCCAGATACAAGTCTGAACGTCCATTACCGTGGACACGGTATTCGAATATATATATCTCCCTGCAGGGGTGCACCACGTTACCCAACACGCTCGATCACTCTGGCCGGACACACCTTTCTGGGGTCAATGCCCGCCCTCGGAAGATCAACACGTCGCAGCCCTACCTAGGCTCAGCAGAGAGGTCCCCGCTGGTCTACATCCTAAGCACTCCGGGGTCTTGGGCCCATCGCCCGCAGCACTCCGGGTCGTTGCGAGCAGGGTGGATACCAGCACCGCCTCGGATGGCCAGCACGATCCGACCGTGCCGCACTGCTGAACTGGACGTCTGACAAAGCTTCGACTGATACCACGACGTCGAGGCCCATATCTATTCTCGCGTGGTGGTTAGTGCGTAAAGGCCAGAGGCCAACTCAGAACAAATACCCAAACCATAGTGTATTATTAGCTTGCGGAGACAAGCAGAGACTCACGATCGAAAGTGACCCCGTCGCCCCGTCTCGTGGACTTACGACAAGGGCCTAGAATGCCCGGCCGTGCCACGTAACCATCTTGCGGGTGCTCTCCGGGCCCGCCCGACTTTCACCAAGGTCTCAAGTAAAGTCAAGGTAACCGTGTGTCCAAACATCAAGGGGAAAACCCGAGGAATCACCCCCGGAGGATTCCACTCAATGTAATCATCAAGGTGAACGTAAGAGGGACCACCCTCGAGGTTCACACTTGAGGTGTTGAACGACAGAGCCGTATCGGGAATGGTGAAAGAGGAAATCACCCTCGATGACCACGACCGAATAGCTACACTACAGAATTATCATCATGAGTGCATTATGAGGGATCACCCTCGACACTCGCTAGTAGCTCTGCAGAGTCGAGCAACAAAAGGGGCGTGATGTGATGTGAGGTGTCGGGCCTGGCCGTCGATCACGTCGATCGAGGCGTCGATGATGAAGCAGGGGCAACAAGGACAAGTGGGGGGGGGGGGTCACTGATGGATCACTAGCCAACCTATACTAAGCAGTTTAGGATAAGCAGGTAGGTAACAATAAGCAGGTACAAAAGCAGGCTATGCATCAGAATAGGAGCAATCAAATACAGTAGCAAAATCTAATGCAAGCATGAGAGTAAAGAATGGGCGATATCGGGATGATCAAAGGGAGGGCTTGCCTGGTTGCTCAGACAAGAAGGAGGGTCGTCGTCGACGTAGTCGATCACAGTGGCATCAGCAGCGGTCTCGGGGTCTACCGAAGAGAAGAGGGGGAAGAAACAATAAATACATGCAAACATAAGCATAACAAGACAACAAGCGAGATAGAGGTGTTCTAACGCGGTGCTAGGCGATACTGGTGAAGGGGGAAACATCCGGGAAAGTTTTCCCAGTTCCATACGTCTGTCAGACAAATGAACTGGAGGGGAAAAGTTCAACGTTTGCTATGCTAGGGGCGTGTGGTGGGCGAACGGACCGCGCGTTCGAATTCGTCTCGTCGTTCTGAGCAATTTTCATGTACAAAGTTTTTTCATTCGAGCTACGGATTATTTTATATGAATTATTAAAGTTTTAGCAATTTCTAAAATTACTATTAAATCTAAAATGGGGTTATTGCATCAGCATGACGTCATCATGACATCGGCAGTCAACTGAGTTGACCAAAGTCAACCCTGGCGTGTGGGGCCGTTCTGTCATTGACTAGTAACTAATTAACAGTTTTAATTAACTAAGCAAGTTAATTAGGTAAACTAAACAAAGTTAATTAGGTTAATTAATTGTATTACTAATTAATTAATTAATTAATTTTTTATTTACTTTCTCATTCCTCCCTTTTTTAGGGGGCTGGCCCACATGTCATGGGGTATAACTAAAAATAAGCCTAATATAAATTAGTCTAACAAAGGGCTTGTTTTAAGTGGGGATTAGCCCCTAAGCTAACAAAGGGCCATCCACACACGGCTGTGGTAAAAGCCAGCCACACACACAGAACACACACGCACACACAATGCTAGAGGTTAAAACTGTTTTCTGTCAACAGAAGATAGCATTTTGTGATTTTCACATCAAATGGATTTGGTCCAGTGGGGTAAAATAAAGTTTGTCAAGTGTACTTTCTACTCATATTTATTTTGGCCTGTTAGTAGCTTTTTTAACCGCTCATTAGAGGCTGTCAAGGGAGTTAGTCAGTGTAATACTTGCAAAGCTAACTAGTAGCAGCTACAGTAGTTAGTAGCAGTACATGCAGAGGAGAGCCGTGGCGGGACGAGCAGCGGCAGAAAAGTAGCAGCAGCAAGCAGCAAGCAAGGAGCCGCAGCTAGCGGCAATAGCAAGAGCCGCACGCAGCAAGGGGCGCGGCCACACGCGCGCGGGGAGCGGCGGAGCCGGGGCAGCGGCGCACGGACGCAGGCGGCAGTGGCCGCGGGAACAGCAGCAGCCGCAGCGCAGCAAGCCACAGCGGGTGGCAGCAACAGTGCAGGAGCAGCAGCCGCACGCATGTACGTATGTGTACGCGCGGGGGTTCGGGCACGGCGGTGATGGCGGCCTACGACGTCCAAATCAAAGGGGAGAAAAGGGGATCCGAGGGAGGAGCTCACTGTGGTGTCGTTGGTGAGCTCGGGGAGGCCGGAGACTGGACAAAGCTAGGCGAATCGACGGCGAGATGGTGACGTCCGCGGCGGAGAAGAGCTTGATGGCGAGGCTTGGAGCGGTCCTAGCTCGAACAGGTGCACGTGGCGAAGGAGACGACGCCGGAGGTCCTCCTAGACATGAGCTCCGGCCGCGGGGAGGCCAGTGGCCGCGACGACGGCGATGGCCAAGGCGGCGGGTCGGGCGATTTCAGAGATGGGGGCGCGAGGGAGGGAGAGGGGATTAGGGTTCGGCGACGGGAAGGGGGCGCCAGGGTTTTGTAGAGGGCGACGGCCGAGCGATGACCGGCGCGTGGCCGCCGACGGGGCGATGGCCGCCACGATCCCCCCTCGTGAACAGGAGGAGGAGGGAGGGGGTATGTGGGCTGGCCGGTTTTTGCTTAATGGGCCAAAGGTCCAGTAGTTTAGGTCTTTTGTTTTTCATTTACTCTACCTCTGTTTATTATCTTTCAACAGTTTTATTTAATTTCCATAATATTTTAGCTTAGTTAAAATGCAAAAGTACTTTATTAATTAGTTTTACTATCTATACCTCTACTACAAAAAGTTTCGCTCTCAAATAAAATAGTTTCACATTTTCTAAATTATAAAAGGCATTTAATTAATTGTTTTAGCTATTGTTTTAATTATTTTGGGACATTTAAACACTTTATAAAAGTGTGGTTTCTATATGACAAATATCCAATAATTATTTTCCACACTTCGCACATTTTTATTTGCATGTTTGAGAATTTTGAATTTTGACTTCAATTTGAATTTGGAATTTGAACTGTGTTTGAATGCGAAGGGGGATTAGTAACAGTAAGAGTGATGACATGGCACCATTAATATGGTTTTACTGTAGCTTAATTATCCGGGCGTCACAGGGAATCAATCACGGAGGGCCTCTACATCAACATCCTTGCCCCTCCGATGAGTTGTGAGTAGTTACCACAGGCCTACGGGTCCATAGTTATTAGCTAGATGGCTTCTTCTCTCTTCTTGGATATCAATACAATGTTCTCCCCCTCTCTTGTGGAGATTTATTCGATGTAAACTCTTTTTGCGGTGTGTTTGCCGAGATCCGATGAATTGTCGGTTTATGATCAAGTTTATCTATGAATAATATTTGAGTCTTCTCTGAATTCTTTTATGTATGATTGAGTTATATTTGCAAGTCTCTTCGAATTATTAGTTTGGTTTGGCCTACTAGATTGGTCTTTCTTGCCATGGGAGAAGTGCTTAGCTTTGGGTTCAATCTTGCGGTGTCCTTACCAAGTGACAAAAAGGGTTGCAAGGCACGTATTGTATTGTTGCCATCGAGGATAACAAGATGGGGTTTATATCATATTGCTTGAGTTTATCCCTCTATATCATGTCATCTTGCTTAATGTGTTACTCTGTTCTTATGAACTTAATACTCTAGATGCAGGCAGGAGTCGGTCGATGTGTGGAGTAATAGTAGTAGATGCAGGCAGGAGTCGGTCTACTTGTTATGGACGTGGTGCCTATATACATGATCATGCCTAGATAATCTCATAACTATGCACTTTTCTATCAATTGCTCGACAGTAATTTGTTCACCCACCGTAATACTTATGCTATCTTGAGAGAAGCCACTAGTGAAACCTATGGCCCCCGGGTCTATCTCTTATCATATTTGCTTTCAATCTACCTTTATTTGCATCTTCACTTTTTTCATCTATATTATAAAATACCAAAAATATATCTATCTTATCATACTATCTTTATTAGATCTCACTTTCGCAATTGACCGTGAAGGGATTGAAAACCCCTTTATTGCGTTGGTTGCGAGTCCTTAGTTTGTTTGTGTAGGTGCGTGGGACTTTTGAGGAGCCTCCTACTGGATTGATACCTTGGTTCTCAAAACTGAGGAAATACTTACGCTACACTTGTTGCATCACCCTCTCCTCTTCGAGGAAAACCAACGCAAGCTCAAGACGTAGCACGAAGGATTTCTGGCGCCGTTGCCGGGGAGGTCTTCGCTCAAGTCAAGACATACCAAGTACCCATCACAAACCCATCTCCCTCGCATTTACATTATTTGCCATTTGCCTCTCGTTTTCCTCTCCCCCACTTCACCCTTGCCGCTTTATTCGCCCTCTCTTTCCCAATCTCCTCCTCTCTTTTTCGCTTGCCGTTTTTCTGTTTGCTTGTGTGTTAGTTCGTTTACCTTGTCGTCATGACTAGTCCTCCTATCCTTATTCTCACTCCCGAACAAGAAATTCGCAATTTTAAGCAAAGGGAGAGGGATAGTTTAACAGATGCTTGGCATAGAATTTGCAATGCCCAATATTAAGCTACTAGGAAGCTTGCTACTTCCGTTCTTCTCCACAATTTTTATGTAGGCATTACTCC
The DNA here is from genome assembly GCA_963921465.1 of Triticum timopheevii. Classification (NCBI taxonomy): domain Eukaryota; kingdom Viridiplantae; phylum Streptophyta; class Magnoliopsida; order Poales; family Poaceae; genus Triticum; species Triticum timopheevii. The sequence continues at coordinate 84,416,982 of OY997274.1, forward strand.
TTGGAATAGATGTGTTCTCAATATTGCTACCGGAGGTGATTTTATGAGTAGCCATACTTTTGATGCTTATAATGCTATGTTAGATTTGTTTGGCCCACCACCTCTTTTGGTTAATGGAACGGTTTTAACTCTAGAACATGTGATGCAACGGCTTGATATTATTGAAAATAAAATTGCCACCGTTGAGTTGATCAAAAAATTGGATAAAAAGATTCATAATCACATTACCCAATTTGGATCTAGGGTTGGAGTTACTTTGAAAGATCTTAAAGAAAAAGAACCTTGGTCAATGAAAAAATAGATCTAGACTCTCCTAGAATCGGTAAACTTGAGGATATCATTACAAACCTAGATTCCGCGTTTTCCCCCATGAAAAACAATCCGAAACCCCCTACTAAAACTGCCAAGTTTGTTTATGTTCCTAAAAATAAGGGTGAATCATCTAAGGGGGACGCAGATCTCAAATCCATAAGTGTTCTCCCCAATTGTCTCTCTATCGTTAAGGAACCTTTTGCTACCAATGAATTTCTTGAATTTTTGTCTAAAGGTTTAGCCATTGAAAAAAGGGGAGAAATCCCTAGAGATCACAAGCGTGATGCTTATGAATTTAGTGCCAAAGATGGCGCTACTTAGATATATCCTTGCTTTTATGCCTAGCTAGGGGCGTTAAACGATAGCGCTAGTTGGGAGGCAACCCAATTTTCTTTATGTTTTTTGTTTTTGCTCCTGTTTAGTAATAAATCCTGCATCTACCTTCTGTTTAGATGTGTTTTTATCTTTTAATTAGTGTTTGTGCCAAGTAGAACCTATAGGATAACCTACGATGATAGTTGATTTGATTCTGCTGAAAAATAGAAACTTTGCATGCACGAATATAATTTTGTTAAATCACAGGAACGTGATTTTGCGTTTATTCTTTTTTCTACTGTTCAATAAACAAATTTTCCAGGACTTCCTATTTTGGTAGGATTTTTAGACTTCCAAAAGTTTGCGTTAGTTACATATTGCTACGGACTGTTCTGTTTTTGACAGATTCTGTTTTTCGTGTGTTGTTTGCTTATTTCAATGCATCTATGGATAGTAAATTAGTCTATGAACCATAAAGAAGTTGGAATACAGTAGGTTTAACACCAAATTTGATAAAGAATGAGTTCATTACAGTACCTTATGTGGTGGTTTTGTTTTCTTTCACTAACGGAGCTTATAAGATTTCCTGTTGAGTTTTGTGTTGTGAAGTTTTCAAGTTTTGGGTAAAGCTTTTATGGACTATGGAATAAGGAGTGGAAAGAGCCTAAGCTTGGGGATGCCCATGGCACCCCAAGATATTAAAGAATATCCAAAAACCTGAGCTTGGGAATGCCCCGGGAAGGCATCCCCTCTTTCGTCTTCGTTCATTGGTAACTTTACTTGGAGCTATATTTTTATTCGCCACATGATATGTGTTTTGCTTGGAGTGTCATGTATTATATAGTCTTTGCTTCTTAGTTTACCAGAATCATCCTTGCTGTACACACCTTTTGGGAGAAGCCTATTTGATTAGAATTTGCTAGAATACTCTATGTGCTTCACTTATATCTTTTGAGCTTGATAGTTTTTGCTCTAGTGCTTCACTTATATCTTTTAGAGCACGGTGGTGTCTTAATTTTGAAGAAATTGCTAGTCTCTCATGCTTCACTTATATTATTTTGAGATTCTTTTAGAACAGCATGGTATTTGCTATTATCATAAAGTTGATCCTAGAATGGTAGGCATCCAAGTCGGCTATAATAAAAACTATCATAGGAAGTGAATTGGATGCTATGATCAATTTGATACTTGATAATTGTTTTGAGATATGGAGGTAGTGATATTAAAGTCATGCTAGTTGGGTGATTATGAATTTAAAGAATGCTTGTGTCGAAGTTAGCAAGCCCCGTAGCATGCACGTATGGTTAAAGTTGTGTAACAAATTTGAAACATGAAGTGTACCTGGCTTGTGCATCCTTATGAGTGGCGGTCGGGGACGAGCGATGGTCTTTTCCTACCAATCTATTGAAGGAAATATGCCCTAGAGGCAATAATAAAGTTATTATTTATTTCCTCATATCATGATAAATGTTTATTATTCATGCTAGAATTGTATTAACCGGAAACATGATACATGTGTGAATACATAGACAAACATATAGTCACTAGTATGCCTCTACTTGACTAGCTCATTAATCAAAGATGGTTATGTTTCCTAACCATAGACATGTGTTGTCATCTGATTAATGGGATCACATCATTAGGAGAATGATGTGATTGACATGACCCATCCCGTTAGCTTAGCACATGATCCTTTAGTATTCTGCTATTGCTTTCTTCATGACTTATACATGTTCCTGTAACTATGAGAATTATGCAACTCCCGTTTACCGGAGGAACACTTTGGGTACTACCAAACATCACAAATTAACTAGGTGATTATAAAGGAGTACTACAGGTGTCTCCGAAGGTACATGTTGAGTTGGCGTATTTCGAGATTAGGTTTTGTCACTCCGATTGTTGGAGAGGTATCTCTGGGCCCTCTCGGTAATACTCATCACTTAAGCCTTGCAAGCATTATAACTAATGAGTTAGTTGTGAGATGACGTATTACAGAATGAGTAAAGAGACTTGCCGGTAACGAGATTGAACTAGGTATTGGATACCGACGATCGAATCTCGGGCAAGTAACATACCGATGACAAAGGGAACAACGTATGTTGTTATGCGGTTTGACCGATAAAGATCTTCGTAGAATATGTCGGAACCAATATGGGCATCCAGGTCCCGCTATTGGTTATTGACCGAGAATGGTTCTAGGTCATGTCTACATAGTTCTCGAACCCGTAGGGTCCGCACGCTTAATGTTTCGATGACAGTTTTATTATGAGTTTATAAGTTTTGATGTACCGAAGTTTGTTCGGAGTCCCGGATGTGATCACGGACATGACGAGGGGTCTCGGAATGGTCGAGACATAAAGATTGATATATTGGAAGCCTATGTTTGGACATCGGAATGGTTCCGGGTGAAATCGGCATTTTACCGGAGTACCGGGAGGTTTCCGGAACCCCCCGGGGGGGTTAATGGGCCTACATGGGCCAAGAGGGAGAAGAGGAAGGAGCCAGGAGGGGGCCACGCGCCCCTCCCCCTCCTAGTCCGAATAGGACAAGGGAAGGGGGGCGGCGCCCCCCCTTTCCTTCCCCTCTTCCTCCTCTTTCCCCTTTCTCTCCTACTCCTACTTGGAAAAGGGGAGTTCTACTCCTGGTGGGAGTAGGACTCCCCCCCTTGGCGCGCCCCCTAGGCCGGCGGCCTCCTCCCCCTTGGCTCCTTTATATACGGGGGCGGGGGGGCACCCCATAGACACAAGTTGATCTATGGATCGTTCCTTAGCCGTGTGCGGTGCCCCCTTCCACCATATTCCACCTCGGTCATATCGTCGCGGAGCTTAGGCGAAGCCCTGCGCCGGTAGAACATCATCATCGTCACCACGCCGTCGTGCTGACGGAACTCATCTCCGGAGCCTTTGCTGGATCAGAGGACCGGAGATTGTCATCGAGCTGAACGTGTGCTGAACTCGGAGGCTCCGTACGTTCGGTGCTTGGATCGGTCGGATCGTGAAGACGTACGACTACATCAACCGCGTTGTGCTAACGCTTCCGCTTACGGTCTACGAGGGTACGTGGACGAACACTCTCCCCTCTCGTTGCTATATCATCACCATGATCTTGCGTGTGCGTAGGAAATTTTTTGAAATTACTACGTTCCCCAACAGTGGCATCCGAGCCTAGGTTTTATGCGTTGATGTTATACGCACGAGTAGAACACAAGTGAGTTGTGGGCGATACAAGTCATACTGCTTACCAGCATGTCATACTTTGGTTTGGCGGTATTGTGAGATGAAGCGGCCCGGACCGACATTACGCGTACGCTTACGCGAGACTGGTTTCACCGTTACGAGCACTCGTGCTTAAAGGTGACTGGCGGGTGTCTGTCTCTCTCACTTTAGCTAAATCGCGTGTGGCTACGCCCGGTCCTTGCGAAGGTTAAAACAACACCAACTTGACGAACTATCATTGTGGTTTTTGATGCGTAGGTAAGAACGGTTCTTGCTAAGCCCGTAGCAGCCACGTAAAATTTGCAACAACAAAGTAGAGGACGTCTAACTTGTTTTTGCAGGGCATGTTGTGATGTGATATGGTCAAGACGTGATGCTATATTTTATTGTATGAGATGATCATGTTTTGTAACTGAAGTTATCGGCAACTGGCAGGAGCCATATGGTTGTCGCTTTATTGTATGAAATGCAAACGCCCTGTAATTGCTTTACTTTATCACTAAGTGGTAGCGATAGTCGTAGAAGCAATAGATGGCGTAACGACAACGATGCTACGATGGAGATCAAGGTGTCGCGCCGGTGACGATGGTGATCATGATGGTGCTTCGAAGATGGAGATCACAAGCACAAGATGATGATGGCCATATCATATCACTTATATTGATTGCATGTGATGTTTATCCTTTATGCATCTTATCTTGCTTTGATTGACGGTAGCATTTTAAGATGATCTCTCACTAATTATCAAGAAGTGTTCTCCCTGAGTATGCACCGTTGTGAAAGTTCTTCGTGCTGAGACACCACGTGACGATCGGGTGTGATAGGCTCTACGTTCAAATACAACGGGTGCAAAACAGTTGCACACGCGGAATACTCAGGTTATACTTGACGAGCCTAGCATATACAGATATGGCCTCGGAACACGGAGACCGAAAGGTCGAGCGTGAATCATATAGTAGATATGATCAACATAGCGATGTTCACCATTGAAACTACTCCATCTCACGTGATGATCGGACATGGTTTGGTTGATTTGGATCACGTGATCACTTAGATGACTAGAGAGATGTCTGTCTAAGTGGGAGTTCTTAAGTAATATGATTAATTGAACTTAAATTTATCATGAACTTAGTACCTGATAGTATCTTGCTTGTCTATGTTTGTTTGTAGATAGATGGCTCGTGCTGTTGTTCCGTTGAATTTTAATGCGTTCCTTGAGAAAGCAAAGTTGAAAGATGATGGTAGCAATTACGGACTGGGTCCGTAACCTGAGGATTATCCTCATTGCTGCACAGAAAAGTTATGTCCTGGAAGCACCGCTGGGTGCCAGGCCTGCTGCTGATGCAACTGACAACGTTAAGAACATCTGGCAGAGCAAAGCTGATGACTACTCTATAGTTCAGTGTGCCATGCTTTACGGCTTAGAACCGGGCCTTCAACGACGTTTTGAACGTCATGGAGCATATGAGATGTTCCAGGAGTTGAAGTTAATATTTCAAGCAAATGCCCGGATTGAGAGATATGAAGTCTCCAATAAGTTCTATAGCTGCAAGATGGAGGAGAATAGTTTTGTCAGTGAACACATACTCAAAATGTCTGGGTATAATAATCACTTGATTCAACTGGGAGTTAATCTTCCTAATGATAGTGTCATTGACAGAATTCTCCAATCACTGCCACCAAGCTACAAGAGCTTCGTGATGAACTATAATATGCAAGGGATGAACAAGACTATTCCCGAGCTCTTCGCGATACTGAAAGCCGCGGAGGTAGAAATCAAGAAGGAGCATCAAGTGTTGATGGTCAACAAGACCACTAGTTTCAAGAAGAAGGGCAAAGGGAAGAAGAAGGGGAACTTCAAAAAGAACGGCAAGCAAGTTGCTGCTCAAGAGAAGAAACCCAAGTCAGGACCTAAGCCTGAAACTGAGTGCTTCTACTGCAAGCAGACTGGACACTGGAAGCGGAACTGCCCCAAGTATTTGGCGGATAAGAAGGATGGCAAAGTGAACAATGGTATATGTGATATACATGATATTGATGTGTACCTTACTAATGCTCGCAGTAGCACCTGGGTATTTGATACTGGTTCCGTTGCTAATATTTGCAACTCGAAACAGGGACTATGGATTAAGCGAAGATTAGCTAAGGACGAGGTGACGATGCACGTGGGAAATGGTTCCAAAGTCGATGTGATCGCGGTCGGCACGCTACCTCTACATCTACCATCGGGATTAGTATTAGACCTAAATAATTGTTATTTGTACCAGCGTTGAGCATGAACATTATATCTGGATCTTGTTTGATGTGAGATGGTTATTCATTTAAATCAGAGAATAATGATTGTTCTATTTATATGAGTAATATCTTTTATGGTCATGCACCCTTGAAGAGCGGTCTATTTTTATTGAATCTCAATAGTAGTGATACACATATTCACAGTGTTGAAACCAAAAGATGCAGAGTTGATAATGATAGTGCAACTTATTTGTGGCACTGCCGTTTAGGTCATATCGGTGTAAAGCGCATGAAGAAACTCCATATTGATGGGCTTTTGGAATCACTTGATTATGAATCATTTGGTACTTGCGAACCGTGCCTCATGGGCAAGATGACTAAAACACCGTTCTCCGGTACTATGGAGAGAGCAACAGATTTGTTGGAAATCCTACATACAGATGTATGCGGTCCAATGAATGTTGAGGCTCGTGGCGGATATCGTTATTTTCTCACCTTCACAGATGATCTAAGCAGATACGGGTATATCTACTTAATGAAACACAAGTATGAAACATTTGAAAAGTTCAAAGAATTTCAGAGTGAAGTGGAAAATCATCGTAACAAGAAAATAAAGTTTTTACGATCTGATCGTGGAGGAGAATATTTGAGTTACGAGTTTGGTCTACACTTGAAACAATGCGGGATAGTCTTGCAACTCACGCCACCTGGAACACCACAACGAAATGGTGTATCCGAACGTCGTAATCGTACTTTACTTGATATGGTGCGATCTATGATGTCTCTTACTGATCTACCGCTATCGTTTTGGGGTTATGCTTTGGAGACGGCCGCATTCACGTTAAATAGGGCACCATCAAAATCCGTTGAGACGACGCCTTATGAACTATGGTTTGGCAAGAAACCAAAGTTGTCGTTTCTTAAAGTTTGGGGCTGCGATGCTTATGTGAAGAAACTTCAACCAGATAAGCTCGAACCCAAATCGGAGAAATGTGTCTTCATAGGATACCCAAAGGAGACTATTGGGTACACCTTCTATCACAGATCCGAGGGCAAGATTTTCGTTGCTAAATTCGGATCCTTTCTAGAGAAGGAGTTTCTCTCGAAAGAAGTGAGTGGAAGGAAAGTAGAACTTGATGAGATAACTGTATCTACTCCCTTATTGGAAAGTAGTTCATCACAAGAACCGGTTCCTGTGACAACTACACCAATTAGTGAGGAAGCTAATGATGTTGATCATGAAACTTCAGATCAAGTTTCTACAGAACCTCATAGGTCTACCAGAGTAAGATCCGCACCAGAGTGGTACGGTAATCCTATTCTGGAAGTCATGTTACTTGACCATGATGAACCTACGAACTATGAGGAAGCGATGATGATCCCAGATTCCGCAAAATGGCTTGAGGCCATGAAATCTGAGATTGGATCCATGTATGAAAACAAAGTATGGACTTTGGTTGACTTGCCCGATGATCGGCAAGCCATTGAGAATAAATGGATTTTTAAGAAGAAGACTGACGCTGATGGTAATGTAACTGTCTATAAAGCTCGACTTGTTGCAAAAGGTTTTCGACAAGTTCAAGGGGTTGACTACGATGAGACTTTCTCACCCGTAGCGATGCTTAAGTCTGTCCGAATCATGTTAGCCATTGCTGCATTTCATGATTATGAAATCTGGCAAATGGATGTCAACACTGCATTCTTGAATGGATTTCTAGAAGAAGAGTTGTATATGATGCAGCCGGAAGGTTTTGTTGATCCAAAAGGTGCTAACAAAGTGTGCAAGCTCCAGCGTTCCATTTATGGACTGGTGCAAGCATCTCGGAGTTGGAATAAACGCTTTGATAGTGTGATCAAAGCATATGGTTTTATACAGACTTTTGGAGAAGCCTGTATTTACAAGAAAGTGAGTGGGAGCTCTGTAGCATTTCTAGTTTTATATGTAGATGACATATTGTTAATTGGAAATGATATAGAATTTCTGGATAGCATAAAGGGATACTTGAATAAAAGTTTTTCAATGAAAGACCTTGGTGAAGCTGCTTATATATTGGGCATCAAGATCTATAGAGATAGATCAAGACGCTTAATAGGACTTTCACAAAGCACATACCTTGACAAAATTTTGAAAAAGTTCAAAATGGATCAGGCAAAGAAAGGGTTCTTGCCTGTGCTACAAGGTGTGAAGTTGAGTCAAACTCAATGCCCGACCATAGCAGAAGATAGAGAGAAAATGAAAGATGTTCCCTATGCTTCAGCCATAGGCTCTATCATGTATGCAATGCTGTGTACCAGACCTGACGTATGCTTAGCAATAAGCTTAGCAGGAAGGTACCAAAGTAATCCAGGAGTGGATCACTGGACAACGGTCAAGAACATCCTGAAATACCTGAAAAGGACTAAGGATATGTTTCTCGTATATGGAGGTGACAAAGAGCTAGTCGTAAGAGGTTACGTCGATGCAAGCTTTGACACTGATCCGGACGATTCTAAATCGCAAACCGGATACGTGTTTATATTAAACGGTGGAGCTGTAAGTTGGTGCAGTTCTAAACAAAGCGTCGTGGCGGGATCTACATGTGAAGCGGAGTACATAGCTGCTTCTGAAGTAGCAAATGAAGGAGTCTGGATGAAGGAGTTCATTTCCGATCTAGGTGTCATACCTAGTGCATCGGGACCAATGAAGATCTTCTGTGACAATACTGGTGCAATTGCCTTGGCAAAGGAATCCAGATTTCACAAGAGGACCAAGCACATCAAGAGACGCTTCAATTCCATTCGGGACCAAGTCCAAGTGGGAGACATAGAGATTTGCAAGATACATACGGATCTGAATGTTGCAGACCCGTTGACTAAGCCTCTCTCACGAGCAAAACATGATCAGCACCAAAACTCCATGGGTGTTAGAATCATTACTATGTAATCTAGATTATTGACTCTAGTGCAAGTGGGAGACTGAAGGAAATATGCCCTAGAGGCAATAATAAAGTTATTATTTATTTCCTCATATCATGATAAATGTTTATTATTCATGCTAGAATTGTATTAACCGGAAACATGATACATGTGTGAATACATAGACAAACATATAGTCACTAGTATGCCTCTACTTGACTAGCTCATTAATCAAAGATGGTTATGTTTCCTAACCATAGACATGTGTTGTCATCTGATTAATGGGATCACATCATTAGGAGAATGATGTGATTGACATGACCCATCCCGTTAGCTTAGCACATGATCGTTTAGTATTCTGCTATTGCTTTCTTCATGACTTATACATGTTCCTGTAACTATAAGAATTATGCAACTCCCGTTTACCGGAGGAACACTTTGGGTACTACCAAACGTCACAACGTAACTGGGTGATTATAAAGGAGTAGTACAGGTGTCTCCGAAGGTACATGTTGAGTTGGCGTATTTCGAGATTAGGTTTTGTCACTCTGATTGTCGGAGAGGTATCTCTGGGCCCTCTCGGTAATACTCATCACTTAAGCCTTGCAAGCATTATAACTAATGAGTTAGTCGTGAGATGACGTATTACAGAACGAGTAAAGAGACTTGCCGGTAACGAGATTGAACTAGGTATTGGATACCAACGATCGAATCTCGGGCAAGTAACATACCGATGACAAAGGGAACAACGTATGTTGTTATGCGGTTTGACCGATAAAGATCTTCGTAGAATATGTAGGAACCAATATGGGCATCCAGGTCCCGCTATTGGTTATTGACCGAGAATGGTTCTAGGTCATGTCTACATAGTTCTCGAACCCGTAGGGTCCGCACGCTTAACGTTTCGATGACAGTTTTATTATGAGTTTATAAGTTTTGATGTACCGAAGTTTGTTCAGAGTCTCGGATGTGATCACAGACATGACGAGGAGTCTCGGAATGGTCGAGACATAAAGATTGATATATTGGAAGCCTATGTTTGGACATCGGAATGGTTCTGGGTGAAATCGGCATTTTACCGGAGTACCGGGAGGTTACCGGAACCCCCCGGGGGGTTAATGGGCCTACATGGGCCAAGATGGAGAAGAGGAAGGAGCCAGGAGGAGGCCGCGCGCCCCTCCCCCTCCTAGTCCGAATAGGACAAGGTAAGGGGGGCGGCGCCCCCCCTTTCCTTCCCCTCTTCCTCCTCTTTCCCCTTTCTCTCCTACTCCTACTTGGAAAAGGGGAGTCCTACTCCCGGTGGGAGTAGGACTCCCCCCCTTGGCGCGCCCCCTAGGCCGGCGGCCTCCTCCCCCTTGGCTCCTTTATATACGGGGGCGGGGGGCACCCCATAGACACAAGTTGATCTACGGATCGCTCCTTAGCCGCGTGCGGTGCCCCCTTCCACCATATTCCACCTCGGTCATATCGTCGCGGAGCTTAGGCGAAGCCCTGTGCCGGTAGAACATCATCATCGTCACCACCGAAGCCTTTGCTGGATCGGAGGACCGGAGATCGTCATCGAGCTGAACATGTGCTGAACTCGGAGGCTCCATACGTTCGGTGCTTGGATCGGTCGGATCGTGAAGACGTACGACTACATCAACCGCGTTGTGCTAACGCTTCCACTTACGGTCTACGAGGGTATGTGGACGAACACTCTCCCCTCTCGTTGCTATATCATCACCATGATCTTGCGTGTGCGTAGGAAATTTTTTGAAATTACTACGTTCCCCAACATCTATACCCCTAGGAGCATGCGCGTAGTACTTGGTTTTTGATTACTTCTAAATTTTTGCAATAAGTATATGAGTTCTTTTGACTAATGTTGAGTCCATGGATTATACGCACTTTTACCTTTCAACCTTTGCTAGCCTCTTCGGTATCGTGTATTGCCCGTTCTCACCTTGAGAGTTGGTGCAAACTTCGCCGGTGCATCCAAACCCCGTGATACGATACGCTCTATCACACATAAACCTCCCTATATCTTCCTCAAAACAGCCACCATACCTACCTATTATGTCATTTCCATAGCCATTCTGAGATATATTGCCATACAACTTTCCACCGTTCCGTTCATCATCATCATGACATACTTTACTTTTGTCATATTGCCATTGCATGATCATGTAGTTGACATCGTATTTGTGGCAAAGCCACCATGCATTATTTTTCATACATGTCACTCTTGATTCATTGCACCATCCCGGTACACCACCGGAGGCATTCATATAGAGTCATATCTTGTCCTAGTTTCGAGTTGTAACTCATATGTTGTAATCAATAGAAGTGTGATGATCATCATTATTAGAGCATTGCCCAAAAAAAGGCCAAAAGAAAAAAAAGAGAAAGGCCCAAAAGAAGAAAAAAAAGAAAAAAAGAAAAAGAAAAAAAAGAAAAGAAGAAAAAAGGAAAATAAATAAAAAGGGCAATGTTACTATCTCTTTTTCCACACTTGTTCTTCAAAGTAGCACCTTGTTCTCCATGTAGTGAGTCTCATATATTGTGCTTCAAAGTAGCACCATGTTTTTCATATAGTGAGTCTCATAAGTTGTCTTTTTCATACTAGTGGGAATTTTTCATTATAGAACTTGGATTGTATATTCCTACGATGGGCTTCCTCAAATGCCCTAGGTCTTCGTGAGCAAGCAAGTTGGATGCACACCCACTAGTTTTCTTTTGTTGAGCATTCATTTATAGCTCTAGTGCATCCGTTGAATGGCAATCCCTACTCCCCATGTTGACATCAATTGATGGGCATCTCCATAGCCCGTTGATTATCCTTGTCAATGTGAGACTTTCTCTTTTTTTGTCTTCTCCACACAATCTCCATCATCATATTCTATTCCACCCATAGTGCTATATCCATGGCTCACGCTCATGTATTGCGTGAAGGTTGAAAAAGTTTGAGATTATTTAAGTATGAAACAATTGCTTGGCTTGTCATCTGGGGTATAGAAGTTGGGAACATCTTTGTGTGACGAAAATGAAGCATAGCCTAAATATATGATTTTGTAGGGTTGAACTTTCTTTTGCCATGTTATTTTGAGAAGACATGATTACTTTGATTAGTATGCTTGAAGTGTTACTATTTCTTTTATCAATATGAACTTTTATTTTGTATTCATTTGGATCTGAACATTCATGCCACAATAAAGAAAATTACATTATGAATTATGCTAGGTAGAATTCCACATCAAAAATTTCTTTTTTATCATTTACCTACTCGAGGACGAGTAGGAATTAAGCTTGGGGATGCTTGATACTTCTCCAACGCATCTATAATTTTTGATTGTTCCATGCTATTATATTACCCATTTTGGATGTTTATGGGCTTTATTTTACACATTTATATCATTTTTGGAACTAACCTACTAACCGGAGGCCCAGCCCATATTGCTACTTTTTTTGCCTATTTCAATATTTCAAAGAAAAGGAATATCAAAGGGAGTCCAAACGGAATGAAACCTTCGGGAGCGTGATTTTTGGAACGAACGTGATTCGGAGAGCTTGGAGTGCAAGTCAAGAAGCTTCCGAGGGCCCACGAGATAGGGGGTCCCCCCCCCATGTAGGGCGCGCCCCCTGTCCCGTGGGCCCCTCGGGCGGCCACCGATGTACTTCTTCTTCCTATATATACATACGTACCACGAAAACATCCAGGGGCACCACGAAACACAATTTCCACCGCCGTAACCTTCTGTATCCGCGAGATCTCATCTTGGAGCCTTCGCCGGCACTCTGCCGGAGGGGGAATCAACCATTGAGGGCCTCTACATCAACATCCTTGCCTCTCCGATGAGGTTTGAGTAGTTACCACAGACCTACGGGTCCATAGTTATTAGCTAGATGGCTTCTTCTCTCTTTTTGGGTCTCAATACAATGTTCTCCCCCTCTCTTGTGGAGATCTATTCGATGTAAACTCTTTTTGCAGTGTGTTTGCCGAGATCCTATGAATTGTGGGTTTATGATCAAGTTTATCTATGAATAATATTTGAATCTTCTCTGAATTCTTTTATGTATGATTGAGTTATCTTTGCAAGTCTCTTCGAATTATCAGTTTGGTTTGGCCTACTAGATTGGTCTTTCTTGCCATGGGAGAAGTGCTTAGCTTTGGGTTCAATCTTGCGGTGTCCTTACCCAGTGACAAAAAGGGTTGCAAGGCACGTATTGTATTGTTGCCATCGAGGATAACAAGATGGGGTTTATATCATATTGCTTGAGTTTATCCCTCTATATCATGTCATCTTGCTTAATGCGTTACTCTGTTCTTATGAACTTAATACTCTAGATGCAGGCAGGAGTCGGTCGATGTGTGGAGTAATAGTAGTAGATGCAGGCAGGAGTCGGTCTACTTGTTATGGATGTGATGCCTATATACATGATCATGCCTAGATAATCTCATAACTATGCACTTTTCTATCAATTGCTCGACGGTAATTTGTTCACCCACTGTAATACTTATGCTATCTTGAGAGAAGCCACTAGTGAAACGTATGGCCCCCGGGTCTATCTTATCATATTTGCTTTCAATCTACCTTTATTTGCATCTTTACTTTTTGCATCTATATTATAAAATACCAAAAATATATCTATCTTATCATACTATCTTTATTAGATCTCACTTTCGTAAGTGGCCGTGAAGGGATTGACAACTCCTTTATTGCGTTGGTTGTGAGTTCTCAGTTTATTTGTGTAGGTGTGTGGGACTTTTGAGGAGCCTCCTATTGGATTGATACCTTGGTTCTCAAAACTGAGGGAAATACTTACGCTACACTTGCTGCATCACCCTCTCCTCTTCGAGGAAAACCAACGCAAGCTCAAGACGTAGCATCACCTATGCAGCAAAAATTTGTAATGAATAAAGCACTAGAACAAAAACTAATTGGACCAATGGAGGAGTCACATACCAAACAACAATCTCCCAAAGCAGTTTTGTGAATGGAGCTTTGAGCAAGGAGATCGAAAATCGCAGCAAAATGAGCTAGAACTCGTGCTTGAGCTGGATGGGGTTTTTTTGGGTAGAAGATGAAGTGTGTGGGTGTCACGCCCAATATGCGACCCTATCAAAAAGGAACTCGAAGGTCCCACCAAGGATAGACCCGCATATTGGAACGCTTTTGCAAGGTGGATATCATTACATCAACATTACATAATAGTTGGGGATACATACAATGTCACATGAATACAACAATACAACATACAAGAACAACATCCGACTACGGATGAATCATAAACAGAAACTCAAACAATATCCACCCTGCTAGCCCAGGCTGCCGACCTGGAACCTATCCCCTGATCGAAGAAGAAGCAGAAGAAGAACTCAATGCAAGCAAACATCGCTCTCGCGTCATGATCATCGCATAACCTGTACCTGCAACTGTTGTTGTAGTAATCTGTGAGCCACGAGGACTCAGCAATCCCATTACCATGGGTATCAAGACTAGCAAAGCTAAATGGGAAAGGAAGGGGGTAAAGTGGTGAGGTTGCAGCAGCGACTAAGCATAGTATGGTGGCTAACATACGCAAATGAGAGCGAGAAGAGAAACAAAGGAGCGGTCGTCAACTAGTAATGATCAAGAGGTGATCCTGAACACCTTCTTATGTCAAACATAACCCAAAGACCGTGTTCACTTCCCGGACTCCGCCAAGAAGAGACCATCACGGCTACACACACGGTTGATGCGTTTTAATTCGGATCTGGTGTCAAGTTATCTACAAGTGGACATTAACAAATTCCCATCTGCCACATAACCACGGGCACGGCTCTCAAAAGTTTATACCCTGCAGGGGTGTCCCAACTTAGCCCATGACAAGCTCTCGCGATCAATGAAGGAATAGACCTTCTCCCAGGAAGACCCGATCAGTCTCGGAATCCCGTTTTACAAGACATTTCGACAATGGTAAAACAAGACCAGCAAGACCTCCCGGTGTGCCGACATCCTGATAGTAGCCGCGCGTATCTCGTCTCAGGCCACGACCGGATGAGCAATCCGTACAACTAAAACCAGACCTCAAGTTTCCCTGAGGGGCGCTGCAAAGGGCTCTAGTTTGGACCAACACTTAGACAAGCATTGGCCCGGGGGGCTGAATAAAGATGACCCTTGGGTTAATTACTCCCAAGGGAAAATATAGGTGGTGGTGAGGCAAATGGTAAAACCAATGTTGGGCCTTGCTGGAGGAGTTTTATTCAAAGCGAACTGTCAAGGGGGTCCCATAAATCACCTGACCGCGTTAGGAATGCAAAATCCGGGAACATAACACCGGTATGACGGAAACTAGGGCGGCAAGAGTGGAACAAAACACCAGGCATAAGGCCGAGCCTTTCACCCGTTACCAAATATATAGATGCATTAATAATATAAGAGATATTGTGATATCCCAACAAAACCCTGTCCACCATGGAGAAATCTTCAACTTCACCTGCAGCTAGCAACGCTATAAGAGGGGCTGAGCAAAGCGGTAACATAGCCAATCAACGGTTTTCTAGGAATGGTGTCGAAGGTTAGAGGTTCATGGCAATTTGGGGAGGCTTCAAGAACAAGTTATAGGAAGCGCAGCATAGCGAAAGAACGAAGCAACTAGCATAGCAATGATAGTAGTGAGATCCAGGGTAGCGGTCATCTTGCCTGAAATCCCGCAAGGAAGAAGAACGACTCCATGAAGAAGATGAAGCCACGAAGACGAACCAAGCGTAGACGAACGAATCCTCACGATCGCAACGAATCGGGAACTATCGAGAAGAAGCACACAACATAGTAAACACACCACCCATAGACAAGGCATGATGCACAACAAGCATGATGCATGACAAGGCTACATGAAGCTACTCATGACAAGAGATGATGCAAACAAGAACAACACATCAAGGCAAGTTTAAATGAGGCCGGAAACAACATATAACAAATCCGGTAAGTCCTCATAAGCAAATTTCGAAATGGGTCCGGATCTGAATAAACCTTATGTTCAAGTAGTTAAACAGCAAGTTAAGATGCACCATGATGATCTACACGAAATTCTAGTCAAGTTACATATAAAGTTCATTAGATTCGAAGCTACGGCCTAGAAGATATGAGCAAAACAAGTTAAACATGGCATTGATGCAAAATGCATACAAACATCAAGCAAACACCTCAAAACAAGGATGCAACATGGTAATATGAAACAACATGCAAAATCAAGCAAGTTTCATATAGATCACACTCAAAACGGAGCAACGGTTCAACACATACACTCTATACAAGTCATAGCAACAATCTGTCCATAACAGCAACTAGGCATATTGCAAGCATCAAAACAACAAGCTACAGCACCCCAACATAATAAAAAAAGGCATGGGCATGAAGTACACGTAAAGCATAACAAAACATGAACACTGAGCTATCTCCAGAAACCACTAGAACATGCTCCAAATGACATGGAAAGATTGCAAATAATAACAGTTTCAGACTTTAGCAGAAATAACATCAGGTTGCTATGTTTAGAGCTATCAAACAACATGTTACAGGAACATATCATGGCAAACAAAGGCATGGCATGAATTTACTAAAAGCGTAGATCAAAAGACCCTTACTGACCATGAGCCAAAAAAGATCAGAAGATAAGATGGCACCCATGTAAACATGGCAAGTTATATTACAGATTCATACATGGCAGGAACAACAATAAGTAGGCATGTTGGTGAGCTTGAACCACTCACCACAGAGCAATACATGGCATGGCAAGGCACCCAACAGTAAGAAGGCATGTTTATGAAGCTAAGCATGGCAAGAACAAGTTCATAGGGTGCATGGATCACTAGAAAAGCACATGGGAACAAGTGAACTTAATGTTAACAGGCTGACAGCAACATTTTCAAGCAACTTTGGAGCAAGATAACAACATGTTCCAGCAGGCTATAATTGCAACCAAGGGCATGAATGGATAGAGCATGACATGTAGATCAAAACATGTTTATAGAGCATCTCCATATTGTGCATAGAATGATTACTAGAAGCATGTTAACATAGCAACAAACTATAACACAATCTGTCAGGAAAACAGCAACAACAACTACCCTACTTAGCAAGCTTGATACACTCAGCACACAACTCACAAAAATACATGGTTGGCACCCCTAGAAAGATGGCATGGCATAGATCAACATACATGTAGACATCAACCTCATAGGATGCACGCATCAATCATGGCAAAAATGACAAATGAGCAAGTTATAATAGTTTCAGCAGGTTAACATCAACATGCACTCTTCCAACAGCATTTCGGGCATCAAGATGAGCTCAAATGAAAATGATGCAATGGAATGAAATGAAGTACTCGTTGAGACGAACAATTCGACATATTATACGCACGAAACAGAGCAGTATGCAGCAAGTTATGATGCGTTGAACATAGCATGATAATGTCAAATATTCTAGGACTTGGAGGAATTTTGACCTCCGGGAAAACTGGATGACGCGGATCGGGACGGAGGGATCCAGGAACGGGGTGATGTTTGGATCGGGGGAGTGGTGGATCTCATCCCACTCCCCAGATCCGGCGACGACACGGCGGCTCCGGCGAGCTCCGGCTCCGGCCGGAGCAGAGGAGGACGGCGAGGGGCGGCGTGGCGCGGCCGGCGAGGCGGGACTCTGGCCGGAGCGGACGGGCGACGCGCGGTGCTCCGGCGAGAGGAGCGACGGCGGCGGGGGCGCGCTCCGACGCCGGGCGGAGGCGGCGGCCGGCGGCTGGGGCGAGAGACGGCGGGCGCGGCCGGTCGCGGGATGCGGCCCGGGTCGGACGCGGGAGGGCCCGCGGTGGGCTCTCGCGGGCCGGCGGCGGAGGCGGGTGGCGCGGCGCCACGTGGCAGGCTGCGGCGGCGGGGCGCGGGCGCCGGGACGCGTGGCGGCGCCCGGTTGGACGAGGGCGGCGGCGGGCTGACGTGGCGCGACAGGATTGGTCGGAGCGACGTGTCCGGCGGACATGTCCGGCGCGGACGGACGTGTCCGGCGGCGCGAGGAGGAAGACGCTAGGGTTAGACCGGGATTTCGGGGGAGATGCACATATTTATAGGTAGAGGGAGCTAGGAGAGTCCAAATGAGGAGCGGTTTTTGGCCACGCGATTGTGATCGAACGACCGAGAGCATGGAGGGGAGTTTGCTGGGTTTTGGGCCACTTTGAAGGGGTGTTGGGCTGCAAGTCAAAGAGGGCTTTTACGGTTACCCGGTTAACCGTTGGAGTATCAAACGACCTCCAAATGGCACGAAACTTGACAGGCGGTCTACCGGTGCTATACCAAGGCCGCTTGGCAAACCTCGGGCCATTCCGAGAAAATTTAACACCCGCTCACAACAAAAGACAAAAAGGGTAACGCCGGAGGACATCTGAGTGCCGGATTGCAAAACTGACAACGGGGAAAATGCTCGGATGCATGAGACGAACATGTATGCAAAATGAAATGCACATGATGACATAATAAAATGCAAAACGCAAGCAAATGACATGGCAATGACGGCGAATAATTGGCAGACACCTGGCGCATCGAATCCGGGGCGTTACAACACTCCTCCACTAACAAGAGATCTCGTCCCGAGATCTTAGGACCGAGACGGAAGGGAAAAGGGATGAGGTGAAACAAGAACTCAAGAGAAGAAGCAAAGAATCGAGAGCACTCGAGAAGAAGAGAGGAACAACAAGGATGACGAGAATCGAAAGCTCACAGAATCAGATAGACTATGAAATCACTCCAGTTAGAATGAGATAAGAAACGAATAAGACTGAAAGGATTTAGGCAGCACTCCGGCTGAAAAAGGAAGGATTAGAACATGAACTTGAGAGGATGGAATGATACTTGATGAAGACATGACACAAAACCTCCGGAAAGAATCGAAAGAGTTGAATGAAAAGAACGGATAAGAAAATGACACCTTGTGCCATGAATGAAATTGAAAGCATCTTTGGAAGGAAGGATTGAATGGAGTTGTTGAGAAAATCAACAACGAAAAGAATAAGCTTGTTGTGGACTTATGGAAAACATCTGAAAATCATAAGGTGATAGCTGGCCACAAACGGAAATGATTCGATAGCTGAGAAGAACGAAGAAATGCAAAACTCCACTTCAAAAGAAAACGGAGAATTAATTGCACTTCGAGATGCGAGAAGAGAAGATACTTGAACTCCGCCGAAAAGAATCTTGATGAACTCTTGAAGAATGAATTAAATCCTGATGAACCACCATGAAGAACTCCGGTAACAAACGGATGACGAGATAAAATGAAGGATGGAAGAATAAGAGTAAAGCCTTGCGGTGATTTAGATGGAGGTTCCGACGAGATGGCCGAGGAAATATGAACTCCGGAAAAGAAAAGATGAAAACACTTGGAACTAGAATTTATTCATCAAGAACAAACTCCGAAGAAAGGGATTAATCCTTCATCAAATTAAATTCATGACAAGCAATGGATTTTTGCATATTACTTATCCTTATTGAAAAAGAATTGAGAAGTGACATATCGCAAACTTGAGAAGGTATTGATGGAACCACCGGTAGGATTGAAAGAACGAATGGATTAAAAAGATAATCCAGGAAAAAGAATCTTGAACGAACCACCGGAAGAATTCAAAATGACTGATGAAAGAGAATGAATCACCGGGAAGAATTAGAAGAACAAATATGCTTAAGGGAATTTAGATGCAAAAGAACGAAGAGATCATGAGCTGATTAAAGAACACTTGAACGAAGCACCGAGATAAATAGAGAACGATAACTGGAATGAGGGCCTCCGGTGAAAAGAAACAGAAATCAACTCCTGACATACTCCGGATGGGTAAGAAAGAATATCAGACAAATGGAATAATTCGAGACTGATAACATGGAGCTAGAACCATGAATCTTCGGAAGAACGGACAAGATTTAAGAGAAATCTTCTTCTTTGGTCTTCAAATGATGACGTAAAACACCACCAAAATTACTGAGATACTCTGGGAGAATGAAAAGCGAAGGGGTTGAACCAACAATGAAAAGAATTTGAAATCGATCTTTGAAAATATCTGACTGATGAATTTCATACTTACGTCAAACTTGAAAAGAATTTGAGAATACCCCGGAAGAATTAGAAGAGTCAGGTAAGATCCTGGGAAAAGACCTGTGGGTTAGGGCCCACTAGAAGCAAACACCGTTGAAAAAGGATTGTTGAACAGATAAATGATGCACCGAAACAATAGAATTATTTGAATGAGGTGGTAACCTCAAATTAATTCAAACACAGACGAATCTCCTGAGATGTCTTCAGCACTCCGGAAGGATAAACTGGCGAGAGGCGAACGAGCAGGGAAAAAACCTTTGAGCCGAGGAAAAAGAATATGATCAACCCGAAAAACTTGAATTGAATCCACTGGAAGAGAAAGGGATGGAGAATGACGAATGACGAGAATTCACCAGTTGAAATAATTGAGGGAAGACTGAAGAGGTTCTGCACGAATGAAATTGATGCCCGAACGAGACTCAGGCTCCGGGAAGAAGAGGGTGGGAGGGCGGGAAAACAAAGGCAACTTGGAAGGGGAAACCGACGAATATCTTGAAGAGAAAACACCAGTTGAAATCATTGAGGAAAGAAAGCAAAGACTTCGCATGAGTAGGATGGATACTCGATTACGGACTCCGGTTTCGAGAAGAAGAAGGGAGGGCGGGTGGGAAAAACAAGGACAACTTTGGATAGGGAAACAACATCGATCGAAAAGAGCTGAGGATTGATCTCCCAAAGAGAGAGAGGTTCGAATCAGCTTGACGAGGAATGCGCCGGACAAAAGAGGATGGACAACGAACGAAAAAAAACTAACCGCGTGACCCTAAAGAAAAAATTGAAGGGGAAGAGGAGTAGTTCAAAACACCTACATCAAGATTCCTCACCAGAGCGACGAAGGGGCGGAGGAGTAAAAAGAATTCCTACTCTCCGATATAACTAGACTCCGAAAACAGTTTTCTTCTAGACTCAACAACGGCCAAACTACACGATCAATCAAGGGGGGCTCCTAAGGTCGGTCGAGGCTCTGATACCAACTTGTCATGCCCAATATGCGACCCTATCTAAAAGGAACTCGAAGGTCCCACCAAGGATAGGCCCGCATATTGAGACGCTTTTGCAAGGTGGATATCATTACATCAACATTACATAATAGATGGGGATACATACATAAGGCATACAATGCCACATGAATACAACGTCACAATACATCAGAGCACCATCCGACTACGGATGAAACACAAACAGAAACTCAAACGACATCCACCCTGCTAGCCCAGGCTGCCGACCTGGAACCTATCCCCTGATCGAAGAAGAAGCAGAAGAAGAACTCCAAACAAGCAAACATCACTCTCGCGTCATGATCATCGCATAACCTGTACCTGCAACTGTTGTTGTAGTAATCTGTGAGCCACGAGGACTCAGCAATCCCATTACCATGGGTATCAAGACTAGCAAAGCTTAATGGGAAAGGAAGGGGTAAAGTAGTGAGGTTGCAGCAGCGACTAAGCATATATGGTGGCTAACGAACGCAGATAAGAGTGAGAAGAGAAGCAAAGGAACGGTCGTGAAGCTAGCAATGATCAAGAAGTGATCCTGAACACCTACTTATGTCAAACATAACACAGAAACCGTGTTCACTTCCCGGACTCCGCCGAAAAGAGACCATCACGGCTACACACACGGTTGATGCGTTTTAATTCGGATCTGGTGTCAAGTTATCTACAACCGGACATTAACAAATTCCCATCTGCCACATAACCGCGGGCACGGCTCTTGAAAGTTTATACCCTGCAGCGGTGTCCCAACTTAGCCCATGATAAGCTCTCGCGATCAACAAAGGATATACCTTCTCCCAGGAAGACCGATCAGTCTCGGAATCTCGGTTTACAAGACATTTCGACACTGGTAAAACAAGACCAGCAAAGCCGCCCGATGCGCCGACAATCCCGATAGGAGCTGCACATATCTCATTCTCAGGGCAACACCGGATGAGACATCCTACGAGTAAAACCAGACCTCGAGTTTCCCCGAGGGGGCCCCGCAGTCTACTCGGTTCGGACCAACACTTAGACAAGCATTGGCCCGGGGGGGCTATAATAAAGATGACCCTTGGGTTAATTACTCCCAAGGGAAAAGTAGGTGGTGGTGAGGCTAATGGTAAAACCAAGGTTGGGCCTTGCTGGAGGAGTTTTATTCAAAGCGAACTGTCAAGGGGGTCCCATAAATCACCCGACCGCGTAAGGAACGCAAAATCTGAGAACATAATACCGGTATGGCGGAAACTAGGGCGGCAAGAGTGGAACAAAACACCAGGCATAAGGCCGAGCCTTCCACCCTTTACCAAATATATAAATGCATTAATTAAATAAGAGATATTGTGATATCCCAACATAACCCTGTCCATCATGGAGCAATCTTCAACTTCACCTGCAACTAACAACGCTATAAGAGGGGCTGAGCAAAGCGGTAACATAGCCAAGCAATGGTTTGCTAGGAAGGGTGTCAAAGGTTAGAGGTTCATGGCAATTTGGGAGGCTTGAAGAGAAAATGATAGGTAACGCAGCATAGCGATAGAACGAAGCAACTAGCATAGCAATGATAGTAGTGAGATCCAGGGTAGAGGTCATCTTGCCTGAAATCCCGCAAGGAAGAAGAACGAGTCCATGAAGAAGATGAAGCCACGAAGACGAACCAAGCGTAGACGAACGAATCCTCACGATCGCAATGAAACGGGAACTATCGAGAAGAAGCACACAACATGGTAAACACACCACACATGAACAAGACGTGATGCACGACAAGCATGATGCATGACAAAGCTACATGAAGCTACTCATGGCAAGATATGATGCAAACAAGAACAACACATCAAGGCAAGTTTAAATGAGGCCGGAAACAACATATAACAATTCCGGTAAATCCTCATATGCAAATTTCGAAATTGGTCCAGATCTTAATAAACCTTATGTTCAAGTTGTTAAACAGCAAGTTAAGATGCACCAAGATGATCTACATGAGATTCTAGTCAAGTTACATATAAAGTTCATTAGATTTGAAGCTACGGCCTAGAAGATATGAGCAAAACAAGTAAAACATGGCATTGATGCAAAATGCATACAAACATCAAGCAAACACCTCAAAACAAGTATGCAACATGATAATATGAAGCTATATGCAAAATCAAGCAAGTTTCATATAGAACACACTCAAAACGGAGCAACGGTGCAACACATACACTCTATACAAGTCATAACAACAATCTGTCCATAACAGCAACTAGGCATCTTACAAGCATCTTACAAGCATCTTACAAGCACCCCAACATAATAACAAAAGGCATGATCATGAAGTACAGGTAAAGCATAACAAGACATGAACACTGAGCTATCTCCAGAAACAACTAGAACATGCTCAAAAGGACATGGTAAGATTGCAAATAATAACAGTTTCAGGCTTGGCAGAAATAACATCAGGTTGCAATGTTTAGAGCTCTCAAACAACATGTTACAGAAACTTATCATGGCAAACAAAGGCATGGCATGAATCGACTAAAAGCATAGATCAAAAGTCCCTTACTGACCATGAGCCAAAAAGGATCAGAAGATATGATGGCACCCATGTAAACATAGCAAGTTATATTACAGATTCATACATGGCAGGAACAACAATAAGTAGGCATGTTGGTGAGCTTGAACCACTCACCACAGAGCAATACATGGCATGGCAAGGCAACCAACAGTAAGAAGACATGTTTATGAAGCTAAGCATGGCAAGAGCAAGGTCATAGGGTGCATGGATCACTAGCAAACAATAATGGAAACATTGAACTTAATGTTAACAGGCTGACAGCAACATTATTTAGCAAGTTTGGAGCAAGATAACAACAAGCTACAGCAGGCTATAATTGCAACCAAGGGCATGAATGGATAGAGCATGACATGTATAACAACTCATCCTTAGTGAACATCTCCAGAATAATGCACGAAATGACTTGTAGCAGCAGATTAACATAGCAACAAGATATAACAGAATCAGCCTAGCAAAACAGCAACAGCAAGTACCCTCCTTAGCAAGCTTGATGCACTCAGCAGACAACTCACAAAAATACATGGTTTGCACCTCTGGAAAGATGACATGGCATAGATCAAAACACGTGTAGACATCAACCTCATAGGATGCACACATCAAACATGGCAAAAATGACAAATGAGCATGTTATAACAGTTTCAGCAGATTAACATCAACATGAACTCTTCCAACAGCATTTTGGGCATCAAGATGAGCTCAAATGAAAATGATGCAATGGAATAGAACGAAGTACTCGTCGAGGCGAACAATTTGACATATTACACGCACGAAACGGAGCAGTATGCAGCAAGTTATGATGCGTTGAACATAGCATGATAATGTCAAATATTCTGGGACTTGGAGGAATTTTGACCTCCGGGAAAACTGGATGACGCGGATCGGGATGGAGGGATCCAGGAACGGGGAGATGTTTGGATCGGGGGAGTGGTGGATCTCATCCCACTCCCTAGATCCGGCGACGACACGGCGGCTCCGGCGAGCTCCGGCTCCGGCCGGAGCGGAGGAGGATGGCGAGGGGCGGCGAGGCGCGGCCGGCGAGGCGTGGGGCGCCGAAGGACGGCAAGGCAGGACTCCGGCCGGAGCAGACGGGCGACGGGCGGTGCTCCGGCGAGAGGAGCGACGGCGGCGGGGGCGCGCTCCGGCGCCGGGCGGAGACGGCGGCCGGCGGTCGAGGCGGGAGACGCCGGGCGCGGCCGGGCACGGGAGGGCCCGCGGCGGGCTCTCGCGGGCCGGCGGCGGAGGCGGGCGGCGCGGCGCCACGTGGCAGGCTGCGGCGGCGGGGCGCGGGCGCCGGGACGCGTGGCGGCGCCCGGTTGGACGAGGGCGGCGGCGGGCTGACGTGGCGCGACAGGATTGGTCGGAGCGACGTGTCCGGCGGACATGTCCGGCGCGGACGGACGTGTCCGGCGGCGCGAGGAGGAAGACGCTAGGGTTAGACTGGGATTTCGGGGGAGATGCACATATTTATAGGTAGAGGGAGCTAGAAGAGTCCAAATGAGGAGCGGTTTTCGGCCACGCGATCGTGATCGAACGACCGAGAGCATGGAGGGGAGTTTGCTGGGTTTTGGGCCACTTTGAAGGGGTGTTGGGCTGCAAGTCAAAGAGGGCTTTTACGGTTACCCGGTTAACCGTTGGAGTATCAAACGACCTCCAAATGGCACGAAACTTGACAGGCGGTCTACCGGTGCTATACGAAGGCCTCTTGGCAAACCTCGGGCCATTCCGAGAAAGTTTAACACCCGCTCAGAATAGAAGACAAAAGGGTAACGCTGGAGGACATCAGAGTGCCGGATTGCAAAACGGACAATAGGGAAAATGCTCGGATGCATGAGACGAACATGTATGCAAAATGAAATGCACATGATGACATAATAAAATGCAACACGCAAGCAAATGACATGGCAACAATGGCGAATAACTGGCAGACACCTGGCGCATCGAATCCGGGGCGTTACAATCAAGTCTTGTTAACAAACTCATTCTGAATAACACCGAATCGGAGAAATTTCGAATAACACTAAGTTACCTCAACGGGGATATGAAAATCCCCAACAATAAGAATATCATACTTTTTCTTGACAGTAGGAGAGGAAATTCAAAACCTCCAATAATAATAGTTGGAACTTTTCCAGTAGAATTGATGCTATGAACTTGAGATTGTTTCCTCGGAAAGTGTACAGTATGCTCATTACCATTAACATGAAAAGTGAAATTGCCTTTGTTGCAATCAATAACAACCCCTGCAGTATTAAGAAAAGGTCTACCAAGGATGATAGACATACTATCGTCCTCAGCAATATCAAGAATAACACAGTCCGTTAAGATAGTGACATTTGCAACCACAACAGGCACATCCTCACAAATACCGGCAGGTATAGCAGTTGATTTATCAACCATTTGCAAAGATATTTCAGTAGGTGTCAACTTATTCAATTCAAGTCTACGATATAAAGAGAGAGGCATAACACTAATACCGGCTCCAAGATCACATAAAGCAGTTCTAACATAATTTCTTTTAATGGAGCATGGTATAGTTGGTACATCCGGATCTCCAAGTTTCTTTGGTATTCCACCCTTAAAAGTGTAATTAGCCAGCATGGTGGAAATTTCAGCTTCCGGTATCTTTCTTTTGTTTGTAATGATATCCTTCATATACTTAGCATAAGGATTTACTTTCAGCATATTAGTTAAGCGCATATGTAAGAAAATAGGTCTAATCATTTCAGCAAAGCGCTCAAAATCCTCATCATCCTTTGTCTTGGATGGTTTAGGAGGAAAGGGCATGGGTTTTTGAACTCATGGTTCTCTTTCTCTACCGTGCTTCCTAGCAACAAAATCTCTCTTATCATAACAATGATTCTTTGATTGTGGGTTATCAAGATCAACAGCAGGTTCACTCTCTACTTCGTTGTTTTTGCTAGGTTGAGCATCAACATGAACATTATCACTGGGTTCATGTTCATCACCTGATTGAGTTTCAGCATCAGAAATAGAAATATCATTGGGATTCTCAGGTGTGTCTACAGTAGGTTCACTAGAAGCATGCAAAGTCCTATCTTTTTCTTTTTCTTCTTTTTAGAACTAGGTGCCTCTAAATTATTTCTCTGAGAATCCTGCTCGATTCTCTTAGGGTGGCCTTCAGGATACAAAGGTTCCTGAGTCATTCTACCAGTTCTAGTAGCCACTCTAACAGCAAAGTCGTGTTTATTATTTAATTCATCAAGCAAATCATTTTGAGCTTTAAGTACTTGCTCAGCTTGAGTAGCGACCATAGAAGTATATTTGCTAATGAGTTGGAGTTCACCTTTAACTCTAGCCATATTATCGCTCACACGTCCTATCTCGAAAGCATTATTCTTTAACTCTCTACCAACATAAGCATTAAAACTTTCTTGTCTAGCCATAAAGTCATCAAATTCATCTAAGCATGGGCTATGAAATTTAGTAGAGGGGATTTCAACTTTATCATATCTATAGAGAACCTGTGTCGGGTTATCAAGACAATGTGGTTCTTCAGGTGGTATATTAAGACCATGTATTTCTTCAATAGGTGGTAAATTCTTAACATCTTCAGCTTTAATACCTTTTTCTTTCATTGATTTCTTTGCCTCTTGCATATCTTCAGGACTGAGAAATAAAACACCTCTCTTTTTCGGAGTGGGTTTAGGAATAGGCTCAGGAGTTGGCTCAATTGGTTCGGGAATTGCCTCAGGAATTGGCTCAAGAAGAGTCCAATTATTTTCATTAGTCAACATATTATTCAATAGTAATTCAGCTTCGTCGACTGTTCTTTCCCTGAAAACATAACCAGCACAACTATCCAAGTAGTCCTTGGAAGCATCGGTTAGTCCATTATAAAAGATATCAAGTATTTCATTTTTCTTGAGAGGATGATCAGGCAAAGCATTAAGTAATCGGAGAAGCCTCCCCCAAGCTTGTGGGAGACTCTCTTCTTTGATTTGCACAAAATTATATATTTCCCGCAAGGCAGCTTGTTTCTTATGAGCAGGGAAATATTTAGCAGAGAAGTAATAAATCATATCCTGGGGACTACGCACACAACTATGAGCAAGAGAATTATACCAAGTCTTAGCATCACCCTTTAATGAGAAACAGAAATATCTTAAGGATATAATAATAGCGAGACTTCTCATCATTAGTAAATAGGGTAGCTATATCATTCAACTTGGTAAGATGTGCTACAACAGTTTCAGATTCAAGGCCATAAAAAGGATCAGATTCAACTAAAGTAATAATTTCAGGATCAACAGAGAATTCATAATCCTTATCAGTAACACAGATAGGTGAAGTAACAAAAGCAGGATCAGGTTTCATTCTAGCATTAAGAGACTGTTGCTTCCATTTAGCTAATAATTTCTTAAGATCATATCTATCATTGCAAGAAAAGATAGCTCTAGCAGCTTCTTCATTCATAACATAACCCTCAGGAACAACAGGTAATTCATAATCATTGGAAGAATCATCACTACCATCAATAATAGCATCTTCAATAATTTCATTCCCCCTAACTCTAGCAAGTTGTTCATCAAGAAATTCACCTAATGGCAAAGTAGTATCACGCACAGAAGTAGTTTCATCATGCATAGCAGAAGTGGCATCATCAATAACATGCGACATATCAGAATTCATAGCAGTAGCAGGTTTAGGTGTCGCAAGCTTACTAATAACGGAAGGAGAATCTAGTGTAGAGCTAGATGGCAGTTCCTTACCTCCCCTCGTAGTTGAGGGCAAAATAGTAGTTCTGTCATCTTTCAAGTTCTTCATAGTGATCAACAGATATAAATCCCAAGTGACTCAGAGAATAGAGCTATGCTCCCCGGCAACGGCACCAGAAATTAGTCTTGATAACCCACAAGTGTAGGGGATCGCAACAGCTTTCGAGGGTAAAGTATTCAACCCAAATTTATTGATTCGACACAAGGGAGCCAAAGAATATTCTTGAGTATTAGCAGTTGAGTTATCAATTCAACCACACCTGGATAACTTAGTACCTGCAGCAAAGTATTTAGTAGCAAAGTAGTATGATAATAAAGGTTACGGTAGCAAAAGTAATGTTTTTGGGTTTTGTAGTGATTGTAACAGTAGCAACGGAAAAGTAAATAAGCGAAGAACAATATGTGAAAAGCTCTTAGAAAATGGATCAGTGATGGATAATTATGCTGGATGCGATTCCTCATGTAATAGCTATAATATAGGGTGACACAGAACTAGCTCCAGTTCATCAATGTAATGTAGGCATGTATTCCGTAAATAGTCATATGTGCTTATGGAAAAGAACTTGCATGACATCTTTTGTCCTACCCTCCCATGGCAGCGGGGTCCTAGCGGAAACTAAGGGATATTAAGGCCTCCTTTTAATAGAGAACCGGAACAAAGCATTACCACATAGTGAATACATGAACTCCTCAAACTAAGGTCATCACCGAGAAGTATCCCGATTATTGTCACTTAGGGGTTGTCGGATCATAACACATAATAGGTCACTATAGACTTGCAAGATAGGATCAAGAACACACATATATTCATGAAAACATAATAGGTTCACATCTGAAATCATGGCACTCGGGTCCTAGTGACAAGCATTAAGCATAGCAAAGTCATAGCAACATCAATCTCAGAACATAGTGGATACTAGGGATCAAACCCTAACAAAACTAACTTGATTACATGGTAAATCTCATCCAACCCATCACCGTCCAGCAAGCCTACGATGGAATTACTCACGCACAGCGGTGAGCATCATGAAATTGGTGATGGAGGATGGTTGATGATGACGATGGCTGATACGTCTCCAACGTATCTATAATTTTTGATTGCTCCATGCTACTTTATCTATTGTTTTGGACTATAATGGGCTTTATTTTCCACTTTTATATTATTTTTGGGACTAACCTATTAACCGGAGGCCCAACCCAGAATTGCTGTTTTTTGCCTTTTTCAGTATTTCGAAGAAACAGAATATCAAACGGAGTCCAAACGGAATGAAACCTTCGGGAACGTGATTTTCTCACCGAACGTGATCCAGGAGACTTGGACCCTACTCCAAGAAGCGCCAGAGGCGGTCACGAGGGCCCCTCGGAGCTCCACCGACGTATTCCTTCCTCCTATATATACCTACATATCCCCGAACGATCAGAACAGGAGCCAAAAACCTAATTCCGCCGCCACAACCTTCTGTATCCACGAGATCCCATCTTGGGGCCTATTCCGGAGCTCCGCCGAAGGGGGCATCTACCACGGAGGGCTTCTACATCATCACCATAGCCCTCCGATGAAGTGTGAGTAGTTTACTTCAGACCTTCGGGTCCATAGCTAGTAGCTAGATGGCTTCTTCTCTCTTTTTGGATCTCAATACAATGTTCTCCCCCTCTCTCGTGGAGATCTATTCGATGTAATCTTCTTTTTGCGGTGTGTTTGTTGAGATCGATGAATTATGGGTTTATGATCCAGCTTATCTATGAATAATATTTGAATCTTCTCCGAATTCTTTTATGTATGATTGAGTTATCTTTGCAAGTCTCTTCGAATTATCTGTTTGGTTTGGCCAACTAGATTGGTAGTTCTTGCAATGGGAGAAGTGCATGGCTTTGGGTTCAATCTTGCGGTGTCGTTACCCAGTGACAGAAGGGGTTGGAAGGCACGTATTGTATTGTTGCTATCGAGGATAACAAGATGGGGTATTTATCATATTGCATGAATTTATTCCTCTACATCATGTCATCTTGCTTAAGGCGTTACTCTGTTTTTAACTTAATACTCTAGATGCATGCTGGATAGCGGTCGATGAGTGGAGTAATAATAGTAGTAGATGCAGAATCATTTCGGTCTACTTGTCTCGGACGTGATGCCTATATACATGATCATACCTAGGTAACCTCATAACTATGCTCAATTTTGTCAATTGCTCAACAGTAATTTGTTCACCCACCGTCGAATACTTATGCTCTTGAGAGAAGCCACTAGTGAAACCTATGGCCCCCGGGTCTATTCTCATCATATCAATCTCCATCACTTTATTTACTTGCTTTGCTTTTACTTTTTACTTTGTATCTTTATACCAAAAATACCAAAAATATTATCTCTATCAGATCTCACTCTCGTAAGTGACCGTGAAGGGATTGACAACCCCTAATCGCGTTGGTTGCGAGTAGCTATCGTTTTGTGCAGGTACAAGGGACTTGCGCGTGACCTCCTACTGGATTGATACCTTGGTTCTCAAAAACTGAGGGAAATACTTACGCTACTGTGCTGCATCATCCTCTCCTCTTCGGGGAAAACCAACGCAAGCTCGAGACGTAGCAAGAAGGATTTCTGGCGCCGTTGCCGGGGAGGCTTACGCAAAAGTCAACATACCAAGTACCCATCACAATCCCTATCTCTCGCATTACATTATTTGCCATTTGCCTCTCGTTTTCCTCTCCCCCACTTCACCCTTGCCGTTTTATTCGCCCGCTCTTTCCCAATCTCCTCCTCTCTTTCCGTTGCCTTTTCCTCGTCCTTTTGTTTGCTCGTGTGTTAGTTTGCTTGCTTGTCGTGATGGCTCAAGACGCTACCAAATTGTGTGATTTCACCAATACCAATAATAATGATTTCCTTAGCACTCCGATTGCTCCTCTTGCCAATACTGAATCTTGTGAAATCAATACTGCTTTGTTGAATCTTGTTATGAAAGATCAATTCGCCGGCCTTCCTAGTGAAGATGTCGCTACTCATCTGAATAGCTTCGTTGATTTATGTGATATGCAAAAGAAAAAAGATGTCGATAATGATGTCGTTAAATTGAAGCTATTTCCTTTTTCGCTTAGAGATCATGCTAAAGCGTGGTTTTCATCTTTGCCTAAAAATAGTATTGATTCTTGGAACAAGTGCAAAGATGCTTTTATCTCTAAGTATTTTCCTCCCGCTAAGATTATCTCTCTTAGGAACGATATTATGAATTTCAAGCAACTTGATCATGAACATGTTGCACAAACTTGGGAGAGAATGAAATTAATGCTACGTAATTGTCCTACTCATGGTTTGAACTTGTGGATGATTATACAAAAAATTTATTCTGGATTGAATTTTGCTTCTAGAAATCTTTTAGATTCGGCCGCTATAGAATAAATCACTCTAGGAGATGCTACTAAACTCCTAGATAATATTATGGTTAATTATTCTCAATGCCATACTGAAAGATCTACTAATAAAAAGGTGCATGCTATAGAAGAAATCAATGTTTTGAGTGAAAAGATGGATGAACTTACGAATTTATATGCTAAGAGTGTTTCTTCTGATCCCAATAATATGCCTTTATCTACTTTGCTTGAGAATAATAATGAATCTATGGATGTGAATTTTATTGGTAGGAATAGTTTTGGTAATAACGCGTATAGAGGGAATTTTAACTCTAGGCCTTATCCTAGTAATCCTTCTAATAATTATGGAAATTCCTACAACAACTCTTATGGAAATTTTAATAAGACGCCCTCTGAATTTGAGAGTAGTGTTAAAGAGTTTATGAATTCACAAAAGAATTTTAGTGCTTTGCTTGAAGAGAAATTGCTTAATGTTGATGATTTGGCTAGGAACGTTGATAGAATTTCTCTCGAGATTGATTCTTTAAAGCTTAGATCTATTCCTCCTAAGCATGATATCAATGAGTCTCTCAAAGCCATGAGAATTTCCATTGATGAGTGCAAAGAAAGAACCGCTAGGATGCGTGCTTCCAAAGATGCCTTTATTAAAGCGTGTTCTTCTAATTCTTATGAAAATCAAGATGAAGATCTAAAAGTTATTGATGTATCCCCTATCAAATCTTTGTTTTGCAATATGAATCTTGATGAATCTGAAGATTATCTTCCTTTACCTAGAAGGCGTTCTAAGAATTCGGAGTTTCTAGATCTTGATGATGAAATAAATAAAAACCGTGATGTTGCTAAACCCACTATTTTGGATCTCAAGGAATTTAATTATGAAAATTGCTCTTTGATTGGTTGTATTTCCTTGTTGCAATCCGTGATAGAATCTCCTCATGCTTATAGTCAAAATAAGGCCTTTACTGAACACATTGTTGATGCCTTGATGCAATCTTATGAAGAAAGGCTTGAGTTGAAAGTTTCTATCCCTAGGAAACTCAATGATGAGTGGGAACCTACCATTAAAATTAAAAATAAAAATTATGAGTTTCATGCTTTGTTTCATTTGGGTGCTAGTGTCTCTACTATTCCCAAAACTTTGTGCGATTTGCTAGATTTCCGTGACTTTGATGATTGCTCTCTAAACTTGCATCTTGCGGATTCCACTATTAAAAAACCTATGGGAATAATTAATGATGTTCTTATTGTTGCAAATAGGAATTATGTGCCCGTAGATTTTATCGTTCTTGATATAGATTGCAATCCTTCATGTCCTATAGGAATTAATGATGTTCTTAATATTCTTGGTAGACCTTTCCTTAGAACGATTGGTGCAATTATTGATATGAAGGAAGGGAATATTAGATTCCAATTTCCCTTAAAGAAGGGTATGGAACACTTCCCTAGAAAGAAAATAAAATTACCATATGAATCTATTATGAGAGTCACTTATGGATTGCCTACCAAAGATGGCAATACCTAGATCTATCCTTGCTTTTATGCCTAGCTAAGGGCGTTAAACGATAGCGCTTGTTGGGAGGCAACCCAATTTTATTTTGTGTTTTTTGTTTTTGCTTCTGTTTAGTAATAAATAATCCATCTACCTTCTATTTTTATGTGGTTTTATGTTTTAATTAGTGTTTGTGCCAAGTAGGACCTATAGGATAACCTACGATGATAGTTGATTTGATTCTGCTGAAAAACAGAAACTTTGCGCGTACGAATATAATTATGATAAATTACAGGAACGTGCTTTTGCGTTGATTATTTTTGCTGCTGATCAATAAACAAATTGTCCAGAACTTCCAATTTTGGTAGAATTTTTTGTGTTCCAGAAGTTTGCGTTAGTTACAGATTACTACAGACTGTTCTGTTTTTGACAGATTCTGTTTTTCGTGTGTTGTTTGCTTATTTTGATGAATCTATGGCTAGTAAATTAGTTTATAAACCATAGAGAAGTTGGAATACAGTAGGTTTAACACCAATATAAATAAAGAATGAGTTCATTACAGTACCTTGAAGTAGTCTTTTGTTTTCTTTCTCTAACGGAGCTCACGAGATTTCTGTTGAGTTTTGTGTTGTGAAGTTTTCAAGTTTTGGGTGAATTCTTTTGATGGATTATGGAACAAGGAGTGGCAAGAGCCTAAGCTTGGGTATACCCATGGAACCCCCAAGATAATCCAAGGACACCAAAAAGTCAAAGCTTGGGGATGCCCCGGAAGGCAACCCCTCTTTCGTCCACTTCCATCGGTAATTTACTTGGAGCTATATTTTTATTCACCAACATGATATGTGTTTTGCTTGGAGCGTCTTGTATTATTTGTGTATTTGCTTGTTAGTTTACCACAATCATCCTTGCTGTACACACCTTTTGAGAGAGCCATACATGAATTGAAATTTGTTAGAATACTCTATGTGCTTCACTTATATCTTTTGAGCTTGATAGTTTTGCTCATAGTGCTTCACTTATATCCTTTTGAGCATGATAATTTTTGCTCTAGTGCTTCACTTAGATCTTTTAGAGCACGGTGGTGGATTTGTTTTAAAGAAACTTGATCTCTCATGCTTCACTTAGACTATTTTGAGAGTCGTTTATAGCATGGTAATTTGCTTAATGTTAATATACTTGGTATTCAAGATATGTGAAACTTTCTTTTGAGTGCGTTGAATACTAAGATAAGTTTGATGCTTGATAATTGTTTTGAGATATGGAGGTGATAATATCATAGTCGTGCTAGTTGGGTGATTATGAATTTGAGAAATACTTGTGTTGAAGTTAGCAAATCTCGTAGCATGCACGTATGGTTAAAGTTGTGTAATAAATTTGAAACATGAAGTGTACCTGGCTTGTGCATCCTTATGAGTGACGGTCGGGGACGAGCGATGGTCTTTTCCTACCAATTTATCCCCCTAGGAGCATGCGCGTAGTATTTGAATTTTTGATGACTTCTAAATTTTTGCAATAAGTATATGTATTCTTTTGACTAATGTTGAGTCCATGGATTATACGCACTCTCACCTTTCCGCCTTTGCTAGCCTCTTCGGTACCGTGCATTGCCCTTTCTCACCTTGAGAGTTGGCGCAAACTTCGCCGGTGCATCCAAACCCCGTGATACGATACGCTCTATCACACATAAACCTCCTTATATCTTCCTCAAAACAGCCACCATACCTACCTATCATGGCATTTCCATAGCCATTCTGAGATATATTGCCATGCAACTTCCACCACCATCATCATGACATGCATTACTTTTGTCATATTGCCATTGCATGATCTTGTAGTTGACATCGTATTTGTGGCAAAGCCACCATGCATTATTTTCCATAAATGTCACTCTTGATTCATTGCACCATCCCGGTACACCGCCGGAGGCATTCATATAGAGTCATATCTTGTTCTAGTATCGAGTTGTAATCCTTATGTTGTAATCAATAGAAGTGTGATGATCATCATTATTAGAGCATTGCCCAAAAAAAAGAAAGGCCAAAAAAGAAAAGGCCCAAAAAAATATAAAAAGGGCAATGCTACTATCTCTTTTTCCACACTTGTGCTTCAAAGTAGCACCTTGTTCTTCATGTAGTTAGTATCATATATTGTGCTTCAAAGTAGCACCATGTTTTTCATATAGTGAGTCTCATAAGTTGTCTTGTTCATACTAGTGGGAATTTTCATTATAGAACTTGGCTTGTATATTCCTACGATGGGCTTCCTCAAAATGCCCTAGGTCTTCATGAGCAAGCAAGTTGGATGCACACCCACTAGTTTTCTTTTGTTGAGCATTCATATACTTATATCTCTAGTGCATCCGTTGCATGGCAATCCCTACTCACTCACATTGATATCTATTAATGGGCATCTCCATATCCCTACTCCATACTCCCTACTCCCACATCAACTAGGTGTATCAACGGGCTATGGAGATGCCCATAAATAGATATCAATGTGAGTGAGTAGGGATTGCCATGCGACGGATGCACTAGAGCTATAAGTATATGAAAGCTCAACAAAAGAAACTAAGTGGGTGTGCATCCAACTCGCTTGCTCACGAAGACCTAGGGCATTTTGAGGAAGCCCATCATTGGAATATACAAGCCAAGTTCTATAATGAAAAATTCCCACTAGTATATGAAAGTGACAAAATGAGAGACTCTCTATCACGAGGATCATGGTGCTACTTTGAAGCACAAGTGTGGTAAAAGGATAGTAGCATTGTCCCTTCTCTCTTTTTCTCTCATTTTTTTATTTGGGCCTTTTCTCTTTTTTTATGGCCTCTTTTTTTCGTTTGGAGTCTCATCCCGACTTGTGGGGGAATCATAGTCTCCATCATCCTTTCCTCACTTGGGACAATGCTCTAATAATGATGATCATCACACTTTTATTTTTCTTACAACTCAACAATTACAACTCGATACTTAGAACAAAATATGACTCCATATGAATGCCTCCGGCGGTATACCGGTATATGCAATGAAACATGAGTGACATGTATGAAAGAATTAAGAATGATGGCTTTGCCACAAATATGATGTCAACTACATGATCATGCTAAGCAATATGACAATGATGGAGCGTGTCATAATAATCAGAATGGTGGAAAGTTGCATGGCAATATATCTCGGAATGGCTATGGAAATGCCATGATAGGTAGGTATGGTGGCTGTTTTGAAGAAGGTATCTGGTGGGTGTATGATACCGGCGAAAGGTGCGCAGTATTAGAGAGGATAGCAATGGTGGAAGGATGGGAAAAAGTGCGTATAATCCATGGACTCAACATTAGTCATAAAGAACTCATATACTTATTGCAAAAATCTACAAGTTATCATAGCAAAGTATTACGCGCATGCTCCTAGGGGGATAGATTGGTAGGAAAAGACCATGGCTCGTCCCCGACCGCCACTCATAAGGAAGACAATCAATAAATAAATCATGCTCCGACTTCATCACATAACGGTTCACCATACGTGCATGCTACGGGAATCACAAACTTTAACACAAGTATTTCTCAAATTCACAACTACTCAACTAGCATGACTCTAATATCACCATCTTCATATCTCAAAACAATTATCAAGCATAAAACTTTTCTTAGTATTCAACACACTCAAAAGAAAGTTTCACATATCTTGAATGCCAAGTATATTAACATTAAGCAAATTACCATGCTATTAGCGACTCTCAACATAATCTAAGTGAAGCATGAGAGATCAAGTTTCCTTAAAACAAATCCACCGCCGTGCTCTAAAAGCTCTAAGTGAAGCACTAGAGCAAAAATTGTCACGCTCAAAAGATATAAGTGAAGCACTATGAGCAAACAACAAACTACTCCAAAAAATATAAGTGAAGATCAATGCGTAGTCATATAATTATGAAACTATGCGAAGACTCCCTCTCGTTTAAGAATTCCAGATCTTGATACTTTATTCAAACAGCAAGCAAATCTAAAGAAAACATTGCAAGGATAGCACAACTCATGTGAAGAAGCAAAAACTTAGGCTCAACCGATACTAACCGATAGTTGTTGAAGAAGAAAGGTGGGATGCCTACCGGGGCATCCCCAAGCTTAGATGCTTGAGACTTCTTGAAATATTATCTTGGGGTGCCTTGGGCATCCCCAAGCTTGAACTTTTGTGTCTCCTTAATTCCTCTCATATCATGGTTTCTCTTTTTATCAAAAAGCTTCATTCACAACAAACTCAACAAGAACTCGTGAGATAGGTTAGTATAAACCAATGCAAAACCTTATCATTTTCTACTGTAACAAATCACTAACATTATTATTCAACATTGCATACTAAATGCCTCTGCATATTTAATACTCCTATCCTCAAATAGAATCATTAAGCAAGCAAACATATGCAAACAATGCAAACATAACAGCAATCTGCCAAAACAGTACAGTCTGTAATGAATGCAAGATTCATCATACTTCCCTAACTTCAAAAATTATGAACTAAAATTCCCACTGTAATAAATTTATCGGAGCTCAATATACAAAAAGATTCAACGTTAGACCATGCTCTGACTTTTCTAGGGAATTTGTGCAACAGCGGTAAACTTTCTGTTTTCAAACAGCAACATGTATACTAACAAGATAAGCATGGTAAAGGATATCCTTGACCTTTTATTGAAACTAAAAATGCAAAACATTACTCTAACTAACAGCAAGAAAAAACTAACAAAAGAAAATGACGCTCCAAGCAAAACACACATCATGTGGTGAATAAAAATATAGTTCCAAGTAAAGTTACCGATGAACGAAGACGAAAGAGGAGATGCCTTCCGGGGCATCCCCAAGCTTAGTTGCTTGGTTGTCCTTGAATATTACCTTGGGGTACCTTGGGCATCCCCAAGCTTAGGCTCTTACCACTCCTTATTCCATAGTCCATCGAATCCTTACCCAAAACTTGAAAACTTCAACCACACAAAACTCATAACAAAACTCGTAAGCTCCGTTAGTATAGGAAAATAAAACAACCACTTAGGTACTGTAATGAACTCATTCTAAATTCATATTGGTGTAATATCTACTGTACTCCAACTTATCTATGGTTCATACCCTCCGATACTAGCCATGGATGCATCAAAATAAGCAAACACCACATAGAAAACAGAATCTATCAAAAATAGAACAGTCTGTAGTAATATGTATAAAACGTGAACTTCTGGAACCCCAAAAATTATTAAATAATTTGCTGGACCTGAGCAATTTGTCTATTAATCATATGCAAAAAGAATCAACCTAAAAGCACTCTCCAGTAAAAAAATGGCAGCTAATCTCGTGAGTGCTAAAGTTTCTGTTTTTCACAGCAAGATCACATAAACTTCACCCAAGTCTTCCCAAAGGTTCTACTTGGCACTTTATTGAAACAAAAGCTATAAAACATGATTACTACAGTAGCATAATCATGTGGACACACAAAAATAGTAAAGATAAATATTGGGTTGTCTCCCAACAAGCGCTTTTCTTTAATGCCTTTCTAGCTAGGCATGATGATAACAATGATGCTCACAAAAAAGATAAGAATTGAAGCATAACGGGAGCATCATGAAGCATATGACTAGCACATTTAAGCCTAACCCACTTCCTATGCATAGGGATTTTGTGAGAAAACAACTTATGGGAACAATAATCAACTTGCATAGGATAACTTCAAGATTTTAAGCACATAGAGAGGAAACTTGATATTATTGCAATTCCTACAAGCATATATTCCTCCCTCATAATAATTTTCAGTAGCATCATGAACGAATTCAACAATATAACCAGCACCTAAAGCATTCTTTTCATGATCTACTAGCATAGAAAATTTACTACTCTCCACATAAGCAAAATTCTTCTTTATAGCATACGTATCATCACAATAATCATCATAGATAGGAGGCATGCTTTCATCATAGTAAATTTTCTCATCAAAGCTTGGGGGACAAAAAATATCATCTTCATCAAACATAGCTTCCCCAAGCTTGTGGCTTTGCATATCATTAGCATAATGGATATTCAAGGAATTCATACTAACAACATTACAATCATGCTCATCATTCAAAGATTTAGTGCCAAACATTCTATAGATTTCTTCTTCTAGCACTTGAGCACAATTTTCCTTCCCATCATACTCAGGAAAGATATTAAAAAGGTGAAGCGTATGAGGCAAACTCAACTCCATTTTTTTGTAATTTTCTTTTATAAACTAGACTAGTGCTAAAACAAGAAACAAAAAGATTCGATTGCAAGATCTAAAGATATACCTTCACTTACCTAGCCTCCCTGGCAACAGCGCCAGAAAAGAGCTTGATGTCTACTACACAACCTTCTTCTTGTAGACGTTGTTGGGCCAGCAAGTGCACAAGTTTGTAGGACAGTAGCAAATTTCCCTCAAGTGGATGACCTAAGGTTTATCAATCCGTAGGAGGCATAGGATGAAGATGGTCTCTCTCGGGCAACCCTGCAACCAAATAACAAAGAGTCTCTTGTGTCCCCAACACACACAATACAATGGTAAATTGTAGGTGCACTAGTTCAGCGAAGAGATGAAGATACAAGTGCAAAATAGATAGTAGATATGGGTTTTTGTAATCTGAAACAATAAAACAGCAAGGTAGCGAGCGGTAAAAGTGAGCGTAAACGGTATTGCAATGTTAGGAAACAAGGCCTAGGGTTCATACTTTCACTAGTGCAAGTCCTCTAAACAATAATAACATAGATAGAACCTATGACAAGCCCTCAACATGCAACAAAGAGTCACTCCAAAGCCACTAATAGCGGAGAACAAACGTAGAGATTATGGTCGAGTACGAAACCACCACAAAGCTATTCTTTCGGATCAATCTATAAAAGAGTTCGTACTAGAATAACACCTTAAGATACAAATCAACCAAAACCCTAATGTCACCTAGATACTCCATTTTCACCTCAAGTATCCGTGGGCATGATTATACGATATGCATCACACAATCTCAGATTCATCCAACCAACATAAAAGTACTTCAAAGAGTGCCCCAAAGTTTCTACCAGAGAGTCAAGAACGTGTGCCAACCCCTATGCATAGGTTCCCAATGTCACGAAACCTGCAAGTTGATCACCAAAACATACATCAAGTGGCACATGATATCCCATTGTCACCACAAATAATCACGGCAAGACATACATCAAGTGTTCTCATAAAGACTCAATCCGATAAGAAAACTTCAAAGGGGAAACTCAATTCATCGCAAGAGAGTAGAGGGGGAGAAACATCATAAGTTCCAACTACAATAGCAAAGCTTGGGATACATCAAGATCATGCCATAGAGGAACACGAGAGAGAACACGAGAGAGAGAGAGAGAGAGAGAGAGAGAGAGATCAAACACATAGCTACTGGTACATACCCTCAGCCCCGAGGGTGAACTACTCCCTCCTCGTCATGGATAGCGCCGGGATGATGAAGATGGCCTCCGGTGATGGGATCCCCCTCCGGCAGGGTGCCGGAACAGGGTCCCGATTGGTTTTTGGTGGCTACAGAGGCTTGCGGCGGCGGAACTCCCAATCTATCTTCTGTTCTGGAAGTTTTAGGGTATATTTGTATACATAGGAGGAAGAGATACATCAGGGGAGCCACGAGGGCCCCATGAGGGTGGAGGGCGCGCCCAAGGGGGGTGGGCGTGCCCCCCTACCTCGTGCCTTCCTCGTTTCTTCTTTGACGTGAACTCCAAGTCTCCCGGGTTGCTTTCGTTCCAAAAATAACTTCTCCGGTTGATTTCATTCCGTTTTGACTCCGTCTGATATTACTTTTCCTCGAAACACTGAAATAGGCATAAAACAGCAAATCTGGGCTGGGCCTCCGGTTAATAGGTTAGTCCCAAAAATAATATAAAAGTGGATAATAAAGCCCAATATTGCCTAAAATAGTAGATAAAGTAGCATGGAGCAATCAAAAATTATAGATACGTTGGAGACGTATCGGGGGCGGCAGCCGAAGCGTCGCCTGCAGCCTCAGGGTAATCCGAGCGTTGAATGGCTGCGGGTTGGCTACCGCTAGGCGGCGCAGGCAAAATGCCAGGATTAGGGGAGGAAGGATCAGCAGGCCATTGATTGCAAGCAGGCACGCGGCTGCATGCACGAGGGCACGCTCCATGCGAGACGATGGCGGAATCCCCCGAAACCAGGCCATGCAGATCGTGTGCAATCGATGGACTGCCGACCTGGCGCAGATAAGATGAGCACGAGGGGTGAGGCCTAAGGACAGAAGGAAGGAGAGCGTTAACGTGCCAGGCCCGGTCGCGGGCGCCGATGTGGCCGGGTTCAAAGGCACGACACGCAGAAGGCTCCAGAGCAGAAAGCGACATCCTAACAGAGAGGAAGCCAGAGCTCCAGGGATCGCGGAGCACGATCTCCTTGGCGATGCTCTCATGTGCAACTTGGAAGAGGAAGGTGCCACGCTGGCGCGTTCGAACACGGTAGCCGCTGGCCCATCCCCCAAACCAGCTGATAAGGATCGAAGCGAAGGCCTTGGGAGAGAGAAGCACACCGTCGGTGAGGACTATGGCGAGCACGCCGGCGGGCCGGCAGCGCCCAGCGACAACCTCCACCATGCCACACCCATATTTGGCCAACATAGCATCTTCGAACTCAGGACCATCCATGGACCACGCCCAACGAACAGACTTGGAGAGAAACTAGGGCGAGGACGAGCGAGGAGGGCGGGAAGAATGGGAGGGGGCGCCAGCAAGCCAGGGAAGCAGAGCGGGTTGCAGCACCAAGTTCACCTACAGAAGAGACCAACCTGAAGTAAGAGGCCTTACTGGCGAGGACCGACGTGCAGCAGGCAAGGGCACCAGAACTACGAGCTGCCCGGCGAAGGGGTCGTATGGCAGTGGTGCTGCGAAGGCCGAGGAGACGCAGCGCATGGAAGGCCACTGCGGGCAGGAGAACCAACGAAGAGAGCTGGGAGGGTGGCTGCCAATGCCGGGGTGGCCAGAGGCGCGAGCTGGGCGACAGCGGATGCGATGATGGCCGCCGCGGGCGGTGCGGCCGCGAAGGTGGCCGCCGTGGCCGGAGTGACCAGCGGCGCGGGAGTCCTACCTAGCTAATCTCCACCGCAACATCCTCGTCCAACACAGTGAGTTTCTCATCTGCAGAAGACTTGTTGTTCTCGATGCCCAGCTTTCTCCTTGCTGTCCCATATTGAGGGGGACAAAGAGCATGCGGCAAATAGAAAATCCGTCCACCCACATTTCGCAATTGTGACGACCCCAACCATCTTTTGGTTAACACAGATCCACCTCTAGTCCGCACTCCATTAACCGCCACAAGAATCTGCATACATCGCCACCATGAAGAGAAGCAATATTTTCATGCTTAGTTACATTGGCATCTATGAGGCCATGGAATTATTCGTCAAGCATAAAACTTGCCAGAGTGCATTACTTGTATCAGGATTTCAAACAGGGACCATCCACCTAAATACCGACAGTAAAGCAGCAGCTTTGGACTATTAGAAACACTAATTTACAAAATTTTGAAGCTCACCTTTGAGATAACACGAATAACCGAGTATGTAATTACTCATGCATGAGCTTTGACATGGTCAAGCATAACGAGCATACAAGCTTCCTCTAATAAAGGGATTGTGCAAATTTGCACTTCTATTATCTGAAACTTTATGTACATGCAACTTATCGTATTTCCGTGATTCTAGCACATGCAAAATTTTGTTAGCATGCCTAAGCCTTTTCAACAATCGTTCTCCCTGTCTCCAATCAGGTAATTGGCCCAAGTGATTATAAATTTTTAAGCTATTGATTAGTCCATCTCTCTAAAAAGAGGTGATCAAATAAGCAATATTGGGGATGAATTAATATCAAGTAGTGCAGGACCGAAGTTGGTCAAATAAGAAAATCACATAAGCAATATTAGGGATGAAATAAATGTGTGTGCACTTCCGGATAGATGGAATCACAACAAGCATGAAGGTAGAACACAACAGCATCGACACGGACGCCGCGCTGTGCCAGTGTGATTGCGCTACTGCTGGCAGCACATATCCATGGAAGCGGAGAATTAATATGGGGCGGCCTCCTCATGGTAATATGTACAGTTCAGAGCTTGCAAATGCTAGCGAGAATAAACACGGGACACTCGTCGGGCGTGAAAGAGACACAATCAGTACGACGGCAACCTAGACATCCTACCCGGGTGGCCAGGAGCACAGAACTGGACAGCGCGGCCATCTTTTCGGGCTGGATATCACTAAGGGAGAAGCCAGTTAGATTTGGGGGTAAGTTTCATAGTGTATGCTGCTACAAATTTTCAGGCTTAGAGAAATGCCATCACTAATTTCATATATAGTTTTGACAAAAAAATCATATTTAGAAACATGCAACTTCAAAGTTTTATACTCCTACTTTGACATATGACATTGCATACCAATTCAGGCCATTAGTTGACAATTACGAACCCCTCAAAAGGAGATGCAGGGACGGGAATGCCCCTTGGAACTGCCAAACGCCACGCGAGCGCCGGCGAGACCACCCTTGCACTGCCAACTATCATCCGGGGCTGCTCACTTCCCCAAAGCTGCGCGTATAGGCTCCAGCATGTCAGCATCGCCGTTGTAGGCGAAGAACCTGTAGTAGCCAGCCCGTCGAATACTCAGAGGATCCGCAGGTCGAGGTCGCCCGCGCAGCCTAGCTCCCGTCGCGCCGCCCGCCACAACCAGCTTGTCCGCTCGCTGCGGCGCTCGCTGCTCATTGGGGTGGGGTGATGCACACCAGCCCCCAATCGCTGCTCCCGGTCGCCGACTGCCAACGGATCCCAGCTGCTCCTGACCGCCACATGCCGTTCCCTCGCTGCTCCCGGACGCCCCCTCCCAGCTGCTCCCTACCGCTACCTGTTGTGGCTTGGTCGATCTCCATCTCCCAAGG
Organism: Triticum timopheevii; assembly: GCA_963921465.1. NCBI lineage: Eukaryota > Viridiplantae > Streptophyta > Magnoliopsida > Poales > Poaceae > Triticum > Triticum timopheevii. Next base: position 84,461,123 of record OY997274.1, read on the forward strand.
GCCCGTGCCGCTCAAGCTCAGCAGGTGGCTCACGCCGACGAGGTGGAAGCAGAGCGTCCGTCGGCATTGCCTCTCGCCCAACTCAATTCCAGCGGTTGCAGGGAAATAAGATGGGAGGGGCCAACGGCGAGGATACATGGGAGGGGTTCCAGAATAATCTGGTTCACAAGAGAGAAGGAGAAACCTCCAGAGTATTGTTTTTGCTGTTGGCTCGCCACAACAAGTCTCATTCTCAATTTTTTTTCCCCGAGGATCTCACTCTCAATCTTAGACCCTAGGTTCGAGAACGGACGGTAGATATGGTCCGAAGGCAGGCACACCATCACCACCAACTCGCTCTTTTAGGCCTCCTTTGGTTCACAGGATTTTTATAGGAATTTTGTAGGATAGGATATTTGTAGGAAATAATCCTTTGGAGGCCCTTTGGTTCACAGAAATGCCATCCTATTCCTGTACAGGATTTCTTCCTTTCCTTCACGTTTCGCAGCAACAGAGAAAAGAGGTCCGACCTAATGGAAAACTTCCTAGCGCGAACGACGTGCGCGGCGGCAACTGTTCCCTCCCTTTTTTTTCGCTCGGTCGCTTCGCTCACCCGCGCACAAATAGAGAGAGGGAGGGGAAAATAAGCAAAATCGACATGTCCAGCCGCCCCTCCTCTCCTCACACAGAGAGGTGCAGCTCCCACCTTGAAGACTGGCCGGCAGGGAGGACGGCGGCAGATGGCCGCGCGACGCGACCACATCCAGGCGGCGGGCAGGAACCACTAGCAAGCTGGAGCATCTACCGTCGACCAGCTAGCCACCAAGCTCCAGCGGCATCCATCTGCCGCAAGTCTCTTCAGGTACGATTCTATCTTTCCTTCTCTACTGATTTTTAGATCTGGTGCTAATTAATGGAGAAATAGTCCTGTCCATCTTGTTAGAAATATGTTGTGGTCTACCCCCTATTCCTCCGCGCTTTTCTGTGGTGCCGCTCACAATCGCATCCGAGGCTAGGGGGTAGGGACCTTCTTATACTGCGTTTCCAAAGAGTCCGTCTCATATACACTTATAAGATTCCTAGTCTTTAAACTAGTTTCCGGATAGAGTCCAAATCAAACTACCAACCACGATATAATTTGTCTGTTAGCGGATCCTATCCGTCGAGTCCCCGAAGCACGCGCCTCTGAGCAACGCGTCATAATAGAGTATAATTCCTCTATTTATGTAGATCAACATTAGGGCCGTAATCTAATTACACGATCTAGCTTCTTCCAATTATCAGCGTACCCGGGTAATCTTTCCAATATATAAAGCATATTATATTCCACCGATAATTGACCAGCTTCCTTAAGCATGCAACACTTAAGTGCATTCCAGCAAGAGTAATTCCATGCACAAAACACATGTATAATTCCATATGAGGTATTCCGAATATTTATGATAATAAGTATTTGAATATAGTTGCAGGACGCATAATCCCAGCATCTCCCACTTGTCCAAAACGATCATTCAAAAAATTCGTAAACCCATAGCCTGAACATGTTTACCAAATACCACCTGACTAAGTGACTTAGTCAAGGGATCAGCAACCATATCAGTACTAGGTAGAAACTCTAAAGAAACTGACATAAGTCTATTAATTACATCACGTATATAGTGATACCTTCCCTCAATATGTTTGATCTTGCTGTGGAACTTGGGATATCTGGAAACCTTTATTGCAGCCTGATTATCACAATACACCACCACTAGTTTGCTAGCACTTTCAACAATCTTCAAAGTCGAAATAAATTCCTTCAGCCACACCGCCTCCTACAGCTTCTGACGCAGCAATATACTCCGCCTCCATGGAAGATAATGTTGGGGAACGTAGTAATTTCAAAAAATTTCCTACGTACACGCAAGATCATGGTGATGGCATAGCAACGAGAGGGGAGAGTGTTCGTCCACGTACCCTCGTAGACCGTAAGCGGAAGCGTTAGCACAACGCGGTTGATGTAGTCATACGTCTTCACGATCCGACCGATCCAAGCACCGAACGTACGGAGCCTCCGAGTTCAGCACACGTTCAGCTCGATGACGATCTCCGGCCCTGCGATCCAGCAAAGGCTCCGGAGATGAGTTCCTTCAGCACGACGGCGTGGTGACGATGATGATGTTCTACCGGCGCAGGGCTTCGCCTAAAGTCCGCGACGATACGACCGAGGTGGAATATGGTGGAAGGGGGCACCGCACACGGCTAAGGAACGATCCGTAGATCAACTTGTGTCTCTATGGGGTGCCCCCTGCCCCCGTATATAAAGGAGCCAGGGGGGAGGAGGCCGCCGGCCTAAGGGGGCGCGCCAAGGGGGGAGTCCTACTCCCACCGGGAGTAGGACTCCCCTTTTCCAAGTTGGAGTAGGAGAGAAGGGGGAAAGAGGAGGAGGAGGGGAAGGAAAGGGGGGCGCCACCCCCCTTCCCTTGTCCTATTCGGACTAGGAGGGGGAGGGGCGCGCGGCCCCCTCCTTGCTCCTTCCTCTTCTCCCTCTTGGCCCATGTAGGCCCATTAATCCCCCGGGGGGTTCCGGTAACCTCCCGGTACTCCGGTAAAATGCCGATTTCACCCGGAACCATTCCGATGTCCAAACATAGGCTTCCAATATATCAATCTTTACTCGACCATTCCGAGACTCCTCGTCATGTCCGTGATCACATCCGGGACTCCGAACAAACTTCGGTACATCAAAACTTATAAACTCATAATAAAACTGTCATCGAAACGTTAAGCGTGCGGACCCTACGGGTTCGAGAACTATGTAGACATGACCTAAAACCATTCTCGGTCAATAACCAATAGCGGGACCTGGATGCCCATATTGGTTCCTACATATTCTACGAAGATCTTTATTGGTCAAACCGCATAACAACATACGTTGTTCCCTTTGTCATCGGTATGTTACTTGCCCGAGATTTGATCGTCGGTATCCAATACCTAGTTCAATCTCGTTACTGGCAAGTCTCTTTACTCGTTCCGTAATACATCATCTCATAACTAACTCATTAGTTACATGCTTGCAAGGCTTAGGTGATGAGTATCACCGAGAGGGCCCAAAGATACCTCTCCGACAATCGGAGTGACAAATCCTAATCTTGAATTATGCCAACTCAACATGTACCTTCTGAATCACCTGTAGAGCACCTTTATAATCACCCAGTTATGTTGTGACGTTTGGTAGCACACAAAGTGTTCTTCCGGTATACGGGAGTTGCACAATCTCATAGTTGCAGGAACTTTGTATAAGTCATGAAGAAAGCAATAGCAGTATATTAAACGATCAAGTGCTAGGCTAACGGAATGGGTCATGTCAATCACATCATTATCCTAATGATGTGATCCCATTAATCAAATGACAACACATGTCTATGGTCAGGAAACATAACCATCTTTGATTAATGAGCTAGTCAAGTAGAGGCATACTAGTGACTATAGTTTTGTCTATGTATTCACACATGTATCATGTTTCCGGTTAATACAATTCTAGCATGAATAATAAACATTTATCATGATATGAGGAAATAAATAATAACTTTATTATTGCCTCTAGGGCATATTTCCTTCAGATATTGCCACTGAATCTTGCTTCTTACTACTCCATGATATAGCGCCACCAGCTAATGTAAATAGATACCCAGACGTAGACTTCCGGTCGTCCAGATCACCCTGCCAATCAGCATCAGTATAGCCCTGCAGCTGTAGATCCTTTTGGTTAGAACAGAGTGAATAATCCAGTGTTCCTTGAACATAATGAAGAGCATGTTTAATTTGATTCCAATGCCCAATTCCTGGATTCATTTGATATCTACTCAACACTCCAACAATATAGCACAAATCAGGGCGTGTGAATAACATGGCATACATCAAAGATCCCAAGGCAGAAGCATATGGAGTCTTCTCCATTCTCTTCTTTTCCTCAGGAGTTTTAGGACACATACCCTCACTGAGTTTAATTCCTACAGCCATGGGTACTAAAGCAGGCTTGCAGTTTTCCATAGAGAAACGTTTAAGAACAGATTTTAAATAATTCCTTTGAGACAAACCCAAAGTACCTTTATTCAGATCTCTAAGTATTTCCACTCCTAGAACATAGGAAGCCTTTCCCATATCTTTCATTTCAAATGTAGAAGATAACCAAGTTTTAACTTCTACCAACATTTCTGTTATGGCGTTGCTAGAAGGAGGGCGCGAGAGGGCCGGCCGGGGCCTTTTGCCCATGGCCGGGCAAGAGGGAAGGGATTTCCTTCTTAATTCTTGCTTGATTAGATTGATACATCTCCTCTCTTTATATAGAGAGGTTTACTTGACTCCCAAGCAAGGCTTACTTGACCCCTAAGCAAGCGACCCTTATATCTAATTAACCCTAAGACTAATGGGTCCATTAGGCCCATTACGTACTCTAACACTACACCCCACCTGGACATGCAACTTGTCCTCGAGCTGCAGCCTAACCAACTTATAATCATGACTCGACGCAACACAAACCTAACACCTAAAAACAAGCCTTTTACATCTCGGCTTGTTTTATTATTCTCAACCTAAAATGGACCGAGACGCTTTATTTTGGATCCTTTAACAAAAAGTGGACACCATCCGCACGTCGGACGTGCACGTGTACAGCCACCTGGATCCCATGGACACCACCTGGACCAAAGCAGTGCATGTGTATGGCCACCTGGAAGTGGTTGCAAGAGCGACCAGCAGAGGCGCCCTCGCGGCGGTCGGTGGCGGAAAGCAGTGGTGCTACGCGGTGCGCTCCTGTCGGTGACACCCTGCCTTCTCCCCGCCGGACGGCTGTTGGTACGCACCGCACAGGAAAGAGTGGAGGACTTGCGATTGAGAATGACGAGGAGGGGTGCGCCCCCCCAACCGCCGAAGTCGCAGACTTTGAGGTTGCTGCCCGCGGGGAAAACAACATGCCAGCCGCGGGGAAAACAACATGCCAGCCGCCTGTGGGGGAAACCGCATGCCCAAGATTCCCGATGCAGCGGACGAGATCGAGGTCCTTTGCGCAGCGAAGGGCAACTTGGAGGAGTGGCAGCTACAGATCATGCATCTCCCGCACACGCCGACGCGCTAGGAGGCCGCGTGCAGCAGCCTGCAGCCTGCAGCCTCACCGCCGCCGACACATGGCGGGTAGCGATCCAAGACAGAAGCGATGACGGTGGCGGCAGGGACTTGATCTGCTGGATGTGGACGCCTTGGGATGGTGGCAGCACTGATGGGAACGAGGTCGTCGCACTCCTGTCGTAGGGCATCCCATATTGGGCGGCGGAGCTGACCAACGGTGGCCGCTGCAGCTGCAGTGGCTGCTGCGCTGTCACGCCGGGCAGCGGCAACGGCTGCTGCGTCGGAGCATCGGGCGTTGCGGAGGTCGCCAGGAGCGGCGGCTGCCACTGCAGCCAGGGCTGGGCGGTGTTGGCGATGGATGGCAGCTGCAGCGGCCTGGCGAGCGCGGCGAAGGCCGCCTGGTGCGACGGCTGCCACGGCAGCCACGGCGGCGCGGGGGCGGCGATGGGCGGCGCAACCGGGTGCGGCCCGTAGGACCCGGCCAAGAACTGGTGGATCTCTTGGACCACCTGGGTTAGGTCCCGTAGCACCCCGGAAACCTCCTCCCAGGTGAGGATGGCGGGGGCGGCCGCGACAGAGGATCCCGGCGCGGGCAGGAGTGGGGCGACGGTCGTGGTGGTCGCCGGAAGCGACAAGGTGACCGGCAACGGAAGAGACGGGCTTGACGGAGGTGAAGACATGATCGAACCAAAGTTAGCTGATACCAAATTGTTATGGCGCTGCTAGAAGGAGGGCGCGAGAGGGCCGGCCGGGGCCTTTTGCCCACGGCCGGGCAAGAGGGAAGGGATTTCCTTCTTAATTCTTGCTTGATTAGATTGATACATCTCCTCTCTTTATATAGAGAGGCTTACTTTACTCCCAAGCAAGGCTTACTTGACCCCTAAGCAAGCGACCCTTATCTCTAATTAACCATAAGACTAATGGGTCCATTAGGCCCATTACGCACTCTAAGAATTTCCTTACTACTAGAAGCAATAAGTATATCATCAACATACAGTGACAAGAGTGTAAAATTTCCTCCCACTATTTTAAAATAAATGCAATGATATCCTTCCATCATAGAAAACCCATATGATGTGAGAGCATCATCAAACAAAATATTCCACTGCCGTGAAGCTTGCCTAAGACCATAAATAGATCTATTTAGCTTACACACTTTTCCCTAATTTTCCTTTTCAACAAAACCATCAGGTTGAGACATATAAATCTCTTCCTTCAAATGACCATTAAAGAAGGCAGTTTTAACATCCATTTGATAAAGTTTCCAGATTAAAATAAGCAGTCAACGCAGCAATAATACGAATAGAAGTAAATTTTGCTACAGGGGAATAGGTTTCCACAAAGTCAACACCTTCCTTTTGTGTGTACCCTTTAGCAACCAACCTAGATTTGTATTTTTCAACATTACCAGAAGCATTCAGTTTCCTTTTAAAAATCCACTTTGATCCAATTGCCTTTCGGTCATTAGGAAGATCAACCAATTCCCAAACTTTATTCTTTTCCATGGAGTTTAGTTCCTCATGCATGGCTTCCATCCATAACTTTGATTCTGAACAAGACATGGCATGTTTAAAAGATATTGGTTCTTCCTCTAAACTAGAAGTTTTAGAGTATACTTCCCCCATAAATACATAATAATCGTCAAGGTATGATGGGGCTGCTACATTCCTCCCACTTCTCCTAGGCAAACTAGTTATGGGAGTCCCAACATTAACGTTGCCATCAATTTGATTTTCCTGATTATTAGAATCAGTTTCAACATTAGTATCTAACGGGGTTGTCAATAATTCCACTCTCGCACGTTTGGCACGGCGAGGTGTATCGTGATCTAGAAAAACGGCATCTCTACTTTCAATTAACTTCTTCTTCTCCGGATCATAAAATCTATATCCATTTGAACTAGAAGCATATCCAGTAAATATTCCTGGAAAACTCTTAGGCTCCAGTTTTGTTCTTAGTTGACTAGGTACTCTAATCTGTGCATTGCATCCCCACACTGCTAAGTTCAACAATGTAGGTTTCCTCCCTTTCCATAATTCATAAGGGTAGAACTAACAGATTTAGAAGGCGAATGATTAAGCAAGTAAACAGCAGTATGAAGAGCCTCTCCCCAAAATGATAAAGGAAGATCAAAATATGCCATCATAGACCTATCCATGTCCATTAAAGTTCTATTCCTCCTTTCAGCTACGCCATTTTGCTGAGGAGTATATGGTAAGGTATAATGGTGAACAATTCCATTTTCCTTGCAAAAATCATCTAATATTCCTGATGTGTATTCACCACCACGATCAGTTCTAAGCACCTTGATCTTTTTGCTCAATTGATTTTCTACCTCAGCTTTAAATAACTTGAACATGTCAAAACCTTCCGACTTATGCTTAATTAAGTAAACATAGCCATATCTAGAGAAATCATCTATAAAAGTAATAAAATAGACCTTCTGCCCAAATGTAGGTATAGACATCTCGCCACAAATATCTTAATGAACAATAGCAAGTGGTTCAGTAGACCTTGACGCTTTAGGAAAAGGCGCCCTGGTCATTTTTCCTACAACACATGCCTCACAAATGCCGTAGTCTTCCCACTTGAAGTTTAAAATTCCAGAATTAATTAGCCTTTTAATTCTGTTCTTTGAGATATGACCCAAACGAAGATGCCAGAGATATGATTCTGAACAATTATTGTTTCCATCTATATTCCTCACTACCGAGTTCTGTTCATTCACCATACAATCCCTTCTATCGATGTCCATAAAATCCTCAATATAGTAGAGACCATCAAATCTATTTCCTGATTGAACTAAATTTCCATTCATCAGTATTTTAACTTTGCCATCTCCAAATAAGACCTTAAAACCAATAGATTCCAGTCTAGAAACAGAGATTAAATTCTTTCTCATGCTAGGGGAATAGACTGTGTCTTTCAAAATTAATTTTCCTCCTCCAGGGAGTTTGAGTGTATAATCACCTATGCCCAAAATATCAGCTTTTGCAATTGTTCCTAGATAAATAAATCTAGTTCCTTTCGGTATGGATTTTAAAGAGGTGAAACCAGCACTATTCCTTGCAATATGCGAAGTGGAACCAGAGTCTACTACCCAATGATCTGAAGCTGAAGTAGTAAACAATGATTCAGAACAAACAAATAGCTTGTATGTACCATCAGGAGAAGAATTATCCTTCTTGTTGCCCTGATGAATGTCCTGGTGCTGCTTCTTAGACTTTTCATCTTGTTTATAAGGCTTCTTATTCTTGCACTCAGTTCTAAAATGCCCATACTCTCCACAACCATGACATCTAAATTTCCTCTTATCAAAACTAGAGTTTGGACCTCTTCCATTATGATCATCCCAGTTTCTCTTCCTGTTGATTTTGTCCTCAAATCACCTCCTTGATGCTTCTTCTGCCAACGCCTCCTATCTTCACCAAGGTGCAACTCCTGATGATGTGGGTATCTCTCTTTCCCTTGTGAAGTTTTCCTATCTTCTTCCATGAGCAAATGATGCCTCAAATTGTGCATGTTCAGTAATCTTTCAGATTGACAGAATGATATTTTAAATTGTTCCCAAGTGTGCGGAAGTGAGTTCAGAGCCACCATTACTTGCACCTCCTCAGAAAAGGGATAGCCAGCATTTTTCAACTCCTCATTCAGCACGCACAACTTGTTTAAGTGCTCATTGACAGAAGTAGTATCTGCTATCTAAGACGTCAAGAATCTGTTCAGCAAGCTAAGCACTTTGATTAAAGAAACTTCACCAAAATCCTCTTCCAGCCTTCTCATAATTCTGTGTGCAGCAACCTCTATTTCATATTCACCTGCCAACGAATCAGACATGGAGCCAAGAATAAAAATCCTAGCCTTCTTATTGTCCTTATTCCACTCCTTGAGTTCTTCTGCATAATTATCCTTTGCCCCATCTGAAGCGTCATCAGCAGGTTTGTTAGGCTCGGCGGTCGAAATCACATACTCAATATTCTCAGCTGTAAGCAGAAACATCATCTTTCTTTTCCAAACAGTGAAGTTTGTGCCATCTAACTTGTAGTTCCTGAGCAACTCAGCAAACATGCTATTGGAAGCCATCTATCCACAAAGTTCAGAACAGAAAAATTCCTTTGGCAGTGTTGAATTGCAGCAGTAGTAGGTGACAGCCCAGACAATTTCCAAGAAACCATTGAGGACTAGCTTGTGTACCTTGCAGGGGCCCGGTGTGCTGCAGCGAACGGTGACGACGGCCGACAGCAGTGGGGACTGCTGCAGGACGTGGGCTTGGAGGCGAGCTTCTGGTGGAGGGCGGCTGAAGATCGTGCCGCCGGCGGAGTCGACGACTTTGGGGCGGCGGCTGTCGGCGCGTTCCCGGTGTAGGAGAGCGTCGCGGCGAGGCGGGAGTGCAGCGGCGCGAGACGGGAGCGGCGCGGCGAGGCGAGAGTGCGGCGGCGCGAGGTGGGAGCGGCAGCGGCGCGAGGCAAGGGAATCGATCTGGAGCGATTTGTGTGCGGCGGGCGTCACGGAGAGAAAACCAGATCAATCTAATTCCAAGTTGGACTTGTACTAGTTGACCACGAGCAGAGTACGCAGCCGAATTGTTTTCCGATCGAATCAAGTCAGTACGACTACTGTCGTTAACCCTAATCGGCTCGGTTGCCAATGTTAGAAATATGTTGTGGTCTACCCTCTATTCCTTCGCGCTTTTCCGTGGTGCTGCTCACAATCGCATCCGAGGCTAGGGGGTAGGGACCTTCTTAATTTCCAAAGAGTCCATCTCTTATACAGTTTATAAGATTCCTAGTCTTTAAACTAGTTTCCGGATAGAGTCCATATCAAACTACCAACCACGATATAATTTGTCTGTTAGCGGATCCTATTCGTCGAGTCCCCGAAGCACGCGCCTGTGAGCAACGCGTCATAATAGAGTATAATTCCTCTATTTATGTAGATCAACATTAGGGCCGTAATCTAATTACACGATCTAGCTTCTTTCAATTATCAGCGTACCCGGGTAGTCTTTCCAATATATAAAGCATATTGTATACCGCCGATAATTGACCAGCTTCCTTAAGCATGCAACACTTACGTACATTCCAGCAAGAGTAATTCCATGCACAAAAGACATGTATAATTCCATATGAGGTATTCCGAATATTAATGATAATAAGTATTTGAATATAGTTGCAGGACACATAATCCCAACACATCTTGTCGGTGTGAGATGCCCATAGAAATCCCCCGTATCATGAGTCTCTACACTACAAGAAATATGTCAACTAGTGACCTTCTGTCAGTGACCCTGGAAGAATTGGTCATAGATCTATGACCATTTCAGACCAATTGGTCAAAAGTTGTTCGGAGGACTCCAAACCCTAAACCATTGCGATCATTTTGGTCCGAAAGGTCGTAATTTCCTTACACGAAAAGGTCATAAAGCAAACAGCGCTAGTCCGCTGCCTTATTTCTAGTTGTTAACGACCAATATAGATGGTCATAGCCTTGTAAATTGTGGTGGGTTGCTATGACTAGGCGCCACCTCATCAGTTTTGCCTATGTGTCATGTCCATGTGGCAGTTTTTGCCCTATGTTGTGAAGCAACCTATATTTCTGTCATTCCCAAAATTCCCAAAAAAATCTCATAAATTATTTGGGTCATATATTCATCAAATATGTAAAAACATTCCTTGCCTAGTTCAAAAATAATTCGAAAATATTCATTTTCCTATTCTGTTCAAAGCAGCACTTTGTGAAGGAAGTACCACTTTGGCATGTCCAAATGGTATCCATTTTCTACAGTGCTTTCCTATGCCCAAATAACCATCCTCCACCAAATGCCAGCTCAATCCATTCATTATTTTGAGCCCAGCTTCAACATTCGTATTTATGTCCAGTGTGGTAGTTTGTAAAGCAAGTACCACCTAGGCTCCTCCTTTTGAGGTGAAAATTTGTGAAGACGGTCTTCTTAGTAACTGATCATCCTCAGCCAAAACTCACGCCCATTAGCCATGTGCATTGCCTGTACCGCTAATCAAACACTTGGCTGCTAATTCATGTTTGAGCATCGATCGGTCTCCTTGTGGGAATATTATGTTGTGATTTTCTTCCTAGCACCTACCTGGGGAGTGCCCAACCCACTAGACATGCCTAGGCCGCCCAGAACACATGGCAACACCACGGTCACGCGGTGACCACGCGGCGGGCATGCGAGCTTACGCGCTCTAGAGTTGGGGCCCTCGGCTACCGTCCAAACCTCGATGTCTCACCATCAAACCATGTATTTCTGATTAAATAGATACTTATTTACCTATAAATGATTTTTGGAAAAAATAAAGAGCAAACTATGAGGTAGCTGCAGTTCAAATTTGACCCGCTTCCAACTGAATCGACGGCAATTTGTCTTTTTCACCAGAGGTGGATCAAAAATTTTGACACACAACCATTTTGTCAATTGTGCATTAAATATGGCCTAGTATTTTATAAAACTGATTTGGTCCATTTTTGCAACGATTATTTGGTAGTTCCTTCACAAAAAAACCTCCTTTTGGGCACTCGGAAAATGAAAAATGAATTTTCCGTGCAAAAAAAATCAAAATTTCCTTAGGCAACATTGTTTGGAATTCCAAGATGTACCCTTGTGCACAATATGAGATCATTTGAACAAACTATGCCATGAATGTGGCCATAAGATTGATCATTTGGCTTGAAAGCCATGAATCTTCACGCATGATAGCTCATTTCTGAGAACACTTTTGTTAAATAATTACCGTATTACAAGTTTGTTATTTTTCCTGGGAACTTGGCCACATATAATGACACAATGCGAAGGTTTCCCAATTTTTTGATTTTTTTTGAATTTTTTATGCCCGTTTCAAAATGCGGTCAAAACGGCGGGCTTGACCGTTCCGACCTAGTGGTTGAATCTTGGAATTTTTTTGATGTTTCTCTGATTAAATAGATACTTATGTACCTAGAAATGATTTTTGGAAAAAATAAATAGGAAACTATGAGGCAGCTGCAGTTCAAATTTGACCTGCTTCCAACTAAATCGGCGGAAATTTGTCTTTTTCATGAGAGGTGGATAAAAACTTTTTGCACCCAACCATTTTGTCAATTGTGCATTAAATATGTCCTAGTATTTTAGAAAATTGATTTGGTCCAATGTTGCAACAATTATTTGTGAGGTCCTTCACAAAAAAACCTCTTTTTGGGCACTCAGAAAATGAAAAATGGTTTTTTCGTCCAAAGAAAATGAAAACTTCCTTAGGCAACATTGTTTGCCATTCCAATATGCACCCTTGTGCACAATATGAGATCATCTGAACAAACTATGCCACGAATGTGGCCATAAGATTGATCATTTGGCTTGAAAGCCATGAATCTTCAGAGATGATAGCTCATTTCTGAGAACACTTTTTTAAAATAATTGCCGTATTGCAAGTTTGTTATTTTTCCTGGGAGCTTGTCCACATATAATGACACAATGCAAAGGTTTCCCAATTTTTTGATTTTTTTTGAATTTTTTATACCCGTTTCAAAATGCGGCCAAAACGGTAGGAATGACCATTCCTAGCTAGTGGTTGAATCTTGGAATTTTTTTGGTGTTTCTCTGATTAAATAGATACTTATGTGCCTAGAAATGATATTTGGAAAAAATGAAGAGCAAATTATGAGGCAGCTACAGTTCAAATTTGACCCGCCTCCAGCTGAACCGGCAGAAATTTGTCCTTTTCACGAGAGGTGGATCAAAGCTTTTGACACCCAACCATTTGGTCAAGTGTGCATTAAACATGGCCTAGTATTTTATAAAATTGATTTGATCCATTTTTAAAACAATTATTTGGTAGTTCCTTCAAAAAAAACCTTCATTTCGGGCACTCCAAAAATGATTAAAAATAGCTAGAAAGATAAAAAATGCATGCAAATTTGTGATCATCCATAAAATATGATCTAAATTGAGTGATAAATCTAGTTGTGCCATTTTGGAAAATATTTTTGATAGATGCTTCACAAAACCTCCTAGTTTTAGTACTTGAAAACTATTTTAAATCATAAAATTTCTGAACCAATCAGGGCTCTTCCCACGGATCACTCCAATGTAGCCGATCTGAACCGTCCAGATCCCACGGATCCAACGGCTCTCACTCACCTCTCAGGTCTCTCTCCCCCAACCCAAACCCTAGCAGCCCTCACTCCATCCAGATCTCTCTCCCCCTCTCCCCGAGAACCCACCCGCCGCCACCTATCTCCTCCCTCGCCGCCATTGCTGCCACCTCCTTCCCGTCCCCGGCCTCCTTCCGCAACGCCCCCACCGCTCCCACCGCACCAAACCCTACCTCACTCACCTCTCCTCCCTTCCACCCGCCCGCCGCCTCCCTCTCTCTCTCTCCCCGATCCAGATCGGCCGCCTCCCTCTCTCTCTCCCCGATCCAGATCGACGCCGCCTCCCTCTCTCTCTCGCTTCCCGTCGCCGGCGGCGGTGCCCTCTTTCCCTCGCCCTCTCCTCCTCCCCTACTCACGGCGCCTCCACCACGCCACGAATCCCGGTGACTCACCCCGTCTCCGTGCCCGCCTCGGCAACCACCTCCGCGGCGCGTTCGAGTCCCATCCATGTCCGCTCCGGCTCCGTCTCTGTCTCCTTTCGTGGGAGGTGACCCGCTCCGTCTCTGCTCGGTGATGTTGTGACATATTGATGTGATCAAACGATCACCAATGCGCAGATCGAGCGCCTAGCTAGGCGGATGATTTCTAGACAAAATCATCTGATTGACTCGTATCAGCCACCTATTGTTAATCGATTGCGACCAATTTAGATGGTCATAACGTCATCAAATCCTGTACTTCGTTCTGATTGGTCTACGAGCATGTCACGCGGATCAAGCATTAGAGACCATCGGATACTTCCGGATCCAACGGCCCACACCCTCTCACCCTCTCACCCACCCACCGGGTGCTCCTCTCTCCCCCGCACACCACTCCTTGTCCCGTCCTCTCTCTCCCCCGCGGGCAAACCCTAGCGCTCCCCGATCTCCACCACCCATCTCCCGCCGCCGCCGCCAACCATCTCCCACCCCACCCCTCTCCTCGCCGCCACCCACCTCCGCCACACCTCCCCTCCCCACCCCAGATCCTCTCCCCTTTCCTCTATCTCTCTCTCCATTAGCTTGAGTCCCAGATCCAACTTCCCACTGCCACCTCCAGCGACCTAAGGCGGGATTCGACGGCGCCCAGCATACATCTATTACCATCCCGTCTCGTCCTTCCGCTTTCCTCTGTCTCTCTCTCCCTCACGCATCTTCCCTCTCTCTCAGGTACGTCTACAACAGCCCCGCCATGGATGGCCTCTTCAGGAGCTCCTGCCGTCGCTGCAGTTTGTCTGCGTCGCCGCCCCGGTCTTATCCGCCCGACGAAATGGAAGCCCGCGCCTCCACCAGCCGTGTCCTCCTCCCTTTCCCTTCCCATGTCGCGCGGCCGGCGGCCGCCGCCTGCTCTGGGCGCCGCTGGGCGGGGGCCGGCCGGAGAAGAGGGGTGCGGCTGGCCCCGGCCCGCGCGTCGCTCGACAGCGCCGCGGTGCTCCTCGACACCGCCTTCAGGGCGGGGGCGGGGGCGGGGACGGGGTACTCGCAGGCCAGCTACTACACCTCCCTGGGGCTCTTCGTGCTCTCCGTGTCGGGGCTCTGGTCGCTCATTAAGCGCTCCGTCAAGTCCAAGGTTCCTCCCCTTCCTCCCCCAGACTTGCTTCCATCCATGGCCTCTGTTGTTATCTTTTACTATCGATTAGGGTCAGGTGTGCTGGCTGCTCATGCTATTTTATCATAAAAGGTCCATATGTTTCTCCTGGATGGATGGATGTATTGTTTGGTTCAGTTCTTGGATGATGATGATGGTGTGGTAACTGACACCTGTTGCCATCTGCTCTGAAGGTATTGTGCAGAAGACATTCGTCAGGGAGGAAGGGCAGCCAACGGCGCTGAGCCTGGTGGCCGGGGAGATCCTCTCCTTCTTCACGCGCAACAGCTTCGCTGTCTCTGACCGCGGCGAGGTCATCACGTAAGTAGCACACTGGATTTCGACATTAGTGCGGCAGTGCCTGCCATTGCTCTGCAAGTGTCTAAAACAGAGCCGTCGAATTGTACTTCAGCAAGCCTTGTGTGACAGCTGCTTTACTTGCATTATTATTCTGGTTCTAAAAGCACACTCGTTCAGAATACTAATTAGTGAATCTTCTGCAACTTTTAGTACTAGTAATTAGTTAAACTCTCTATATACTAATTAGGGGTCTTGTTTTATGACTGTTCTGAACTGAATCAACACAGAACAAGTTAATGTTCCTCTCTTTGCTGTAAACTAATCGAATCATTGCTATCCCGTTGTGTAAAAATATGACATCATTGTGTGTTGCTTTCTTGCTTTCTGCTGGGTGCTTTGTGAGACTATGAATATAGTATTATAGTACTGCCCTTCATGAGATTCTTTTTTCATGTTCCCTAATATGTCTGCAATCCTACAACGGCGGTGTCCAGGAGGAGAGCAGCGGGCTGGAGCAGCCGCCGCTGGTTTTCTCGCTAGCTTTTTTTTAAATGTCACAACTTACTATGCCGCTACCTAGTAAAAACCAACTTTGTCAGTACCCAGTAAAAACGAACCTGCTTTGCCACTAGCAAATAATGCACCATCTTGAATTACAATTGATCCAATTCCCCTTGTTGCCAGAAATCAAAGCTTATGGCAGTGACCTACTGTTTGAGAGCAGCAGGGGCTTTGTCCTGGTTATACTGGCCTAAATTTTGTTAACACATTGGTACTACTAGTAGTGGTACTGTTGGCATGATAAATGTCCTGAATCTTGTTGTTTATGATTGGGAGCATAGTGGTACTGTTACAACATGTTGTTGATTTGTTGTTGATTTTTTATATAGTCAGATGCTGTTGATTTTAGTACTAGTCAGACCTAAAATATTATTACCGTTTAAAGTGACCGTTTCTCCTTTTGTATGTTAGTTGGTTGTGCCCCTCTGCTGGAGGATCTCAGTCCAACTACTCTGGATGCATCTATGACATGGTGGACAAGGCAGTAGAAGCGTGTGACATGGCAGCCGAGGGAGTTGTTTTGTGGGATGAAGTGTTGGTAAAGACAACAAGCCCCCAGGATCTGCATATGCGTTGCAAGGAACTCTGCCGCAACCGCGGCCGGCTGTGCTTCTGCCTCGGCTACAAACCACCTAGGTGAGCTCTATCCCTCTTTGTGGTGCTTCTGGTGGCCTTGTACTGGTGATTGTGGTGTTGTTCTCTGACCAGTGGCATGATTTACGCACTATGGCAATTTTAGGTTTAAGGAAAATATGCACCGTTGCTCCTGATCAAACCAATTGGCCACTATCCAGTTATCCTGCTATGTGTATGGATTTTTTTTATGTGGATTTGGTCTAATCTATGTCCTCTTGTTGATCTGCTGGTCCGTGTGTGTGTGTGTGTGTGTGTGTGTGTGTGTGTGTGTGTGTGTAGTAAAGTTGTGGTTTGTGCTGCTCCTTTGTAACATGATGAAACAAGCACCTGTAGTGTCCGAGTTAGTGGGTGTTTGTCTACATGCTAAAGCTTCTTTGCCATGTATTTCATTAGGATGTGAACAATCTACTACATGCTCACAAAGCTATTGACTTAAAATTTGTTTCTTTGCTGCCAATGTTTGCCAAGCTATTTAAACGACGACGACAAACTGAAATCATGAATACTCATATAGAAACTTGAACAACCATCTTGTTTAATTTGGTGATGTTCCTCTATGCTAAGAGCTAATCTGCTGCATTGCTATTCAACTTTCATTGACAGTTCTAGTTTCGTTGAAATCATGTTTTCTTTTCTGCTTGATCTGACACTATTTGTCCAAATCTGGGAGTATATTTTTTGCTTGTCGTCGTCACCCATTTGTTGGGCTTTATAAGTGTATCTGTTGTCCGATTTGCTCCATCATATTTTCTGATGTACTTTTACATATATATGTTGATGTAATCTGCTTGAACGATCCAAGTACTTGATGTTCCATTCTGTTCTTGTAGGTGAAATGGAGCTTGTGTTGTTGGTAGAACTCCGTTGATGACTTCTTCCTATGTGGAAGAGCATGTTCCGTGGTATCCAAGAGTAGCTAGTGTGGAATATTGTATGGTTATGTACGTGAAGAAGTTCCTGGGCATGCAATATTTGACGGTTAAACTCGTTGTTGTGATGTGAACGAGTGTATGGAGTTTCACATGTTCTGTTCTGTACAGAATATATTGTAATAAACCTATTTTGGTTGTTATTTGAAGATTTTCATATGCTTCTCTCTTCTTTCTGTTTGATATATACTGCTTATTAATAAGCTGTGAAAAAGCGATTTGGAACCACTGCCAGGAAAAATCTGACAATTGGGACCCATTACTGGAGCTGACAAAAAAATAGGAAATTAAAAAGAAATGGACCGCAATGCTCTAAAAAATAAAAAGGCCAAATGGTTGGGCCAGGCCCATGTAGCTAGTGAAAATTAACAGAAATAAATATACTAAATGGGCTGAATTGTTGGGCTCGGCCCATGTAAAGCACCAAATCGGACCGGGCTGAATCTTGTCAGTGACCTTTTCAATTGGTCACAATTTTGCCACGTCATATTGCCACGTCGGATCCGACGTGGCCTGGGCAGATAGCCAGTGACCAAAACAAAAGGTCATGGGTTCAACGATATTCTGTTTTGGTCGTAAACGTCTACGACCTTCTCACAGAGAAGGTCGCTATAGTCAATTAACGACCCCCAGCTTTTGACCTTATGTTTTTGGTCACAAAAAGGTCACAAATGAAAAACAATGACCTTTCAGTGACCAATAGTGGAGGTCACTAGTTGACATATTTCTTGTAGTGCTAGTCCAGCCCAATCCCTAGATTTTTTAGGAAAGGGCCCAACAAAAATTAGACGCACAGTCCTAATCTAATTGCTCAGTTTGATAGCTTTTAGAGTCCTAATCTAATAGCACAGATGTATAGCTGGTGCCGTCCATCATGGGAGCAGTTCTTGTGTTCCCTACTGTACTCTTGTAACTCTGACCAGGCAATACAATTGACTGTGGCTTGACTCATCTCTCAGCTCTCACTAGTCCTGTTATATGTCTTAAAACGTTAATTTCTTTTATTACATAACAATACATATTTTACCATCTCACTAGTCCCACTAATAATACAATTCAGTTTCTTCAGATGGATGATCAAGGCAGGATGATAGACTTTGGTATTCAAGGCCATGAGTTCAGTCAAAGGACTACAATACCTTGTCCAAATATTGGTCACCATCAGGACAATGGTACAATTTCTCTTATTCTTATTCAATTTAATATGGTAAAATTTAATCATGGAACACAATTGCATAATGTTCAATATATTCAAGGACTTAATGACCTGGAGTTTACTCAAGGAGCTACAGGACATCAAACAAATATTGGTCAGGACAATGGTATTGATTCTCTTATTCTTGGTTAAGTTAATTTAGTGAAATTAATACGGAAGCACAATTGCATAATATTTTGTGTAGTCCAGGACTTGATGACTTGGAGTTCAGTCAAAGGATCATAGGACGCCCTCCTAATTTTGGTACGTTGCAGCGTTGTGATGACCTCGACTTTGACCAAAGGAGTGCAAGGCAGCATGAGGATAGTGGTACAAGATCTCTTAATCTCAGTCTTGTTAATGTGGTGAATTACTGAAATTTAATCATGGAAGCACAATTGCATATTATGTAATATAGCTCTTTGCTTTGCAGTTTCAAAGTCCAGAAAGAGTCTTCCTAGAGCCAAGTGGAGTCACCAAATGAAGCTATATCTTATTCAACAGCTGAAAGATTTTAATGTCCGAGGTTATAGAACTCAGAATGCATGGAGTAAAGAGGCATGGAATAAGATTGTGGATAACATAAACAAAAAGTTTGGCTTGTCACTAGATATTACCAATGTGAAACAAAAGGAACAGGATCTGAAGAAACACTTCCGCACTATGAAAGATTTGACAGCTGAGAGTGGCTTTGGTTGGGACCGCATCGGAATGAAAGTTGTTGCCCCAGATGCCGTTTGGGAATCATTTGCGGAGCGTCGTAACAAGAATGCACTCATATGGAGAGACAAACACTTTCCATATTATGATGATTTATTTGCATTGTATGAAGGTAAGCTATAATATTGTATGGAGAGACAAACACTTTCTGTGTTGTAACCATGTTCTCACTAGTTTTTAATTATCTCCAGGACGGTATGCTGAAAGAAAGAATAGGCGTGGCATGGACTATTATGCAGACAGGGATAAAGAACCATCACAAACCAAATTTGCAGAATCACAAGGGACCAATGATTATGATGGATCACCCTCACCTAATATGAATGCTGCTGATTTTCCCATTGAAGAAGAAGGTGAGAAAGACACTTCTGATTTTCCCCAGCAGCAATGCCCATCAAGGCGCTCCACACAAATGAATTCTCAGTTTGTGAAAACACCGGAAATGTGTGGAGCAAGACCCACAAAGAGGAAGAAAAATAGTGATTTTCAAGAGAAGTACTTGAAGCTCAAGAAAGAAGAAATTGCACGGTTTGCAGCTATTGAGGAGAAGAAGCTTGAGGATTCCTATAGCATCAGTAGGTGTGTCACAACACTTGAACATCTACCTGGTCTACAAATGGCTGATATGGTGATGGCTACTGATATCTTCAAAAGTAAGGAGAATAGAGAGCTTTTCCTATCGTTTTCTACTGATGAACCAAGGTTAGCCTGGCTCAAAAGGCAGATTGGGCATATCTAAACATATTACTTGCAGGCTGCTAGGTAGTATTTTGGCATAACACTTAAGATGTGTGGAGTCTTTTGTTGGACGCAAACAAAGTGCGTGGCTAGCTAGGTTGTATTTTGGTAGAATTACTTGAAGTAGAAAGCTGAACTAGGGAGTAGAAGTACGTGGCTGGGTAATATTTTGGTAGAACTACTTGCTGCAGAAAATGAAAGAGCAAGCATGTAGTAGTTGCAGAAAATGAACATGGCATTTAGTACTTTGCTTTAATGAATATTACAATTTTGACATGCCATAATCTTGGTTTGAAGTACATTTTTTTGCCATACATTTGTTTGCAGTACACGTTACAATGCATATATCAAGCTCTTCTTGCAATATAGTCCTCCCACAGTTTATTTGCTATATAATCCCGTAGGTGGTTTCCTGCTTCTCTTGTGTTATTGAATGCTCCAACATCACTAGTGTAGTTTTCATCTCCCGTGGGCACGTCCACAATTAGATGTGGGTCAATATCTGGAGTGTCATTGTTGAGCCATGATACATCTCCATCATGAAGTCGAATGAAATTATGTAGGACACAACATGCCATTGATATGTCAACTTGTTTGCCAGGAGAATAGTGTGTAGCAACTTTCAGAACTGGGAATATCCTTTTCACTATGCCAATAATTCTCTCTATATGATTCCGTAATTGTGCACGGAGAAGGTTGAATAGTTCTCTACGATTCCGCGGCCTTTGACGTACTTGTGCTTGTTCTTGCAAATGGTATCTAGTTCCACGGTATGGGGCAAGAAACTGTGGTGTGTTTGCATAGCCCGCATCTACAAGATAATATTTACCATGAGGTACCTGAAATCCATGGTCAAGTGCATCTTGGAGAACCCTTGCATCCGAGGCTGATCCTTCCCAGCCAGGATGCACATGCACAAACCTCAAATCAAAGTCACATGCAACCATAACAATTTGTGTGATTGTTTGCTTTCTGTTTCCATATGGCTCTTGTTCATGTGGTGAGATAGTCATTGGAATATGTGTACCATCAATAGCACCAATGCTCCTGTATTCATATTATATCATGAGATATTATTTTGAATAAAACTTCAAACTACCATATTACATTTACCAATACAAAGTCAGAAATATATGAAAATGTATGCTTACATTGAAGTAGGGATGGAAATGTGATCTCCTCAAGACTGGATGTGGTCGAAGAAAAGGTGGGCGTATATAGATGCTTGCAAGCTTTGTAATTGCCTCTAGTACATCTCCAAAGTGTCGACTGATGGTTTGCTCTCTGTGCTGGAACCTTTCCTGCAAGGTTTCATTACTAGCATTCTTTGCAACTTCATATAAAAATATCGCAACCTTTTCTTCCAAGGAGACTATTGTTGAATCTTCAAGTATTTCATTCTCACGCAGCTTCTCAACAAGAGCATGAAAGGTGTAAGCCTCCATTCTGAAATGCCTTTTGCATAAGCTTTCATGCCCATTTAAGATTTCCTGGACATAAGCAGCTCCTGTAAGACTAGATGTATGCATTGGTTTTTTCTCTCTTCCTTCTTCCATGGTAGGGAAGACAAATAACATGAATTCATCCTCCATCTGTGACCTCCTGTGATAGCTTGGATCCATTGAAATGTGTGTAAATCAGCAAGAAATGCTGAAAATATTTGTATGTCCATCAGTGAGATGTGGATCAGCAAAGAAAATATGGAGCTAAATCATATTGTCAATGCATATGTACTAACCTATTGTTTATGTTATCCTGGTTATTGTTGATGACCGTGCTAGAAGCTGCTGGAGGGGTTCCTTCTTTGGTTAGCTAACCATAAACTGAAGATGAGATTGTGTGTATTCTGAAGATGAGATGTGTGTGTTTTGATGTCCACAACAAGATGATATATAGGGAGAGAAGGCTAGTATAGCCATGTAACAGCTAGTTGCTTGAGAGCAACTAACGGCTAGTTGCTTTAAATTAAAATATTATTTCTTTATGTTTCCTATGTGTGTTCCTATCCTGTGAATCAAAGGGTATTTAATTTCCTGTTCCTATGATCTGAGCAGCCATAGGATTGGAAATGCATACACCTCATTTCCTATACTTTTCCTATTCCTATCAAATTCCTATCATTTGAACCAAAGGAGGCCTTATAGGAGTAGATATAAGACGATTTTAGACACTGTCATGAACTCTAAAAATGTCTTATAAAAGTTACAGAGGGAGTAACAGCTACAAGGTTGTTACCGTTTTTTCAATGGTAACAAATCATCGAAGGGGTTTCCTGACGTGGTGGTTTCACAAAAGCAAATGCATTGGATTTGTCAGACAGAGCATAGCTTACTCTCTCTCTCTCTCAAATCTAAAAAACCCCTCATAAACACTCTCTCTCAAACCTCAAAAAGCATACTCTCTCTCTCTCGATCGATCGATAAGAACAATGCATCTCGCTTTTTGTATCACATTTCGTACTTGTGTATGCTAATCCGGAGTAGTTTATGCACATGTAATCACGTTACATAGATCGATGATGCGACCTGATCCGTTTTTAGCGCCGACCGAGTCACTAGCGGACTGATTTATAGGTTAACTAATACCTAGTGAAGGGTGATGCATAGTGAATCGGGTTCAAAACTCAAAAGTAGTGCTCTAATCCATCGATTAGACCTCTCCCAATGCAAAGGTGCTTAGATGAGGTGCTATGTGCATTAAATACCTTAGCAACTCATCTCCCAATGCGCAGGTGCTTACTTGTTGTTGCTAAGCATACTTTATTTAATGAGTTAGCACCTAAAGTCTTTCATGCATTGATCAAGTTGTTTCATTTAAGTAGTTTGCCTAGGTTCTCGCGCTTGGCATTGGTTCTTTCTGGGTCATCAAAGTGCTCTCTTCCCTTATTAAATGTCGTGCCATGTCATTTTTTCGCTTATGTGACATGCATGCAATTAGGCTTGCGGACAAGCGTTGCAAGCCCCAATGTCTGCTTACACGTTACTAGATTCTTGCTTCCCATGAACCTTTTGGGAGCAACGCACGCGATGAAGCCAACCGCGCGCCTATACACCCAGATAAAAATGTATATACTCCCGACCGTACACGCCTAACCACGTACGTGCACGTGATGGGTTGTGCAACTTTTGACTCGATGCACGCACCCAGACGAGTAGCGTGCAGAGTGAATGCAAACCTTACGGACACACAGACGAGACGACCACAAATCACTCCGGCCGTATCCACACTGCTAGTGCTACTTGCTGCTTCTTTCCTTGGTCTCTCGCTCTCTGCGGCGACTAGGGTGTGGTCTCCTCCCAATCTGCGACGGCGACGGCGCCGAAGGTACCCTTCTACTCGTCTCCTCCTCTGTTCCATACATTTCGTTGGATCTAGTTAGCGCACAGCTCTCTCTCCTTTTTTCCATTCTTTGTTGTTTTGATGTTGCAGAGTCCGATCCGTTCAACATTCGCAAAGCAGAGTCGGAGAGTTGCTGTTCGGTGTTCTTCAGGATGCTCTTCTTCAGCTCGCGCTCTCGATTGAGCCAAGCCAGGTGATGCCCTTCTTTATTTTTATTTTGCCCTCTGTCACAAGTTCAGATGTTGCTCATCCTGAGAAGTGGAAACGATTGTGTTCCCACTACGGCTGTGTGTGTAGATCCAGAGCAACCGGAGGGTGAGCTCTTGCTCGATCTGTTTCTCCCCTCCTTAATCTCTTGGTGCTATCTTTTTACTGTATAATTATATTACAGTAAAAGTGTTAAAATATGTACATTACGAAAAAGAAAAAGGAATAAGATAAAATAAAGCAAAGAGAAAAAAATAGTCAGTGGCCAGAGCTTAGTATATCTACCATGTTCTGAGGGATGACGCATTTTTTCTTTTCACTCTGTTCAGCTTGTCCAAACAAACAGGTCATGCTTTACCGAACCAATTAGTATCTGAAAACAATTAGTATATGCGCAAAAAAAAGAAAACAATTAGTATGTCCAGTTATTCCAAACAAAATCAGATCATGCTTTTCTAAACAAATTAGTACAGGGAGCTGTTGCTTTCAAGAACCAAAAATGTCCAGCTTTTGCTCATCCGGTAGTTCTCTGAAAACAGTTAGTATGATTTTTTGCTGATTCTGACATGATGTTATTATGTGCAGAATTGGATCTATTCTCCAGTAGTTCATCTTGGGTTGCTGTTGCGGAGGACTCTGCAAATTGGATTTGAAGGAGCTGCTATTCAAGGTAGGTACCCATCTTCTGCTTCTGCTTTGGAAAGAAGCAATGCATATGCGCTATGTTTACTGTCACTTTCACCAACCAATCAGGTTCAGGTTTTGCTCATTCTGTCTTCTCAAAACCTTTATGTTTGCATTGCAGAATTTCAACCCAAGGACAGTGCTATAGTGGTGCTTAGATTGGGAGCAAAGAAAAATAAACGTTCACATATGGAGGCTGCTGCCGGGGCGTTGAGCCCTGTTCTCCGTAAGCTCGGTGAGCTGCTCGCCAGAGAATACAACCTGGAGAAGCGAGTAAAGAAAGGTGTACAGTCACTTCTTACAGAATTGGAGATGATGCACGCCGTACTTCGTGAGGTTGGCAAGGTGCCGTCGGATCAGCTCCAGGAGCCGGTCCGGATTTGGGCTGGCAAGGTGAGAGACCTGTCTTGCGACATGGAAGACGCTGTTGACGATTTCCTGGTGCGTGTGGGTGAGGGTTCAGGCAGCAAGCCAACGGACATGATGAGTCGAATCAATAAGTTCCTCAAGAAGACCACCACATTATTTGGTAAGGGCAAAGCACTTCATCAAATCTGTGATGCCATCAAAGAAGCTCAGGATCTTGCCAAGGAGTTGGCTGAGCTACGTAACAAGTATGAGCTTGACATGTTTAGCTCTACCAACGGTGCCACCATTGACCCTCGTGTCTTAGCTCTACAAAAAGATGTAGGGGAGCTTGTTGGACTTGACCGCACAAGGGATGAACTTATTAAAACACTGATTTGTGAGGACGGGAGTTCCAAGGAGCACTTGAAGACAATCTCTATTGTTGGTGTTGGTGGCCTAGGCAAGACAACCCTCACCAAAGCAGTTTTCGAGAAGATCAAAGCCCAATTTGATTGTGCAGCTTTTGTCCCGGTGGGTCAGAACCCAGATATCAGGAAAATTTTCAAAGACCTACTCTATGGCCTCGACAAAGTAAAGTTCGGTGACATTCATAATACAACAAGAGATGAGAAACTACTTATGGAGGAAATCAGTGAATTCCTTCTGGATAAGAGGTATGCATCACACTGTCCTTGTCTTTGTTTTTATATTTCGAAAATGTGTGAAGTAGCCAGATACTGAATTTCATATCAATATAATTTTTTGTTACATGTTTTTATATTTTTAGTGGTCCTTTTCTCCGTAAGCAAATTCCGGTTCTTCCTTTCTTGTGCATGCACCTTATCTTATTTTTACCAGTTACCTCTGTTGCATTTCTTTCTACATGCATATCGTTAGTGGTTGAATAATTCATGTGGTATATACATTGACTTGCCCACTAATGATATAGTATAACTGGCCTAGGTACCTCGTCGTAATTGATGATATATGGGAAGAAGAAATATGGAGATTTATAAATTGTGCTTTGTGTAAAAACAAACTCCACAGTCGGGTAATCACAACAACCCGTAATGTGAGTGTGTCTGAAGCATGTCTCTCTTCCAGTGATGACATGATTCACCAAATGAAACCTCTTTCTGATGAAGACTCACAGATACTCTTCCATAGAAGAATATTTCAAAGCGGGGAGAAATGTCCAGAAGATTTGCAGATAGTATCAAGAGACATATTGAAGAAATGTGGTGGTGTACCATTAGCCATCATCACAATAGCTAGCCTCCTGGTTAGTAACCAAAAGATAAAGCATAAAGATGAATGGGTGCATGTGTGCAATTCGATGGGCCGTGGACTTACACAAGGTGGTATTGTGAAGGACATGAAGAGGATATTATCACTCAGCTATTATGATTTGCCATCTCATCTGAAGCCTTGTTTATTATATCTAAGCATCTTTCCTGAAGACTCTGAGATTGAGAGAGATTGGTTGATATGGAGGTGGCTTGCAGAAGGTTTCATCCAGTGTGACAAAGAAGAAAGCAAGTGTGACAAAGAAAAAAGCAGGCTATTTGAGATCGGAGAGAGCTACTTCAACGAGCTCATGAATAGGAGCTTGATCCAGCCAGCGAAAACCAATGATGAAGGAGTGGTAGTAACTTGCCATATACATGATATGGTGCTTGACCTTATATGCTCACTGTCAAATGAGGAGAATTTTGTCTCCATATTGGATAATGTTCAGTGGCATGCACCTAATCTGCAAAGGAAATTTCGCAGGCTATCACTTCATAATATCAAGGCAATGGTTCAGAACCATCAGTTTGATAGCACTAGCCTGTCAAAAGTGAGGACCTTTGCTGTTTTCTCTCCTGTTACCTGTGATTGGTTGCCATCTCTCTCAAGCTTCCAATTTTTACGTGTGCTGGATCTTGGAAATTGTGGCAGCCGGAAAAGTACCTCTGGTATCACCCTCAAGTATGTAGGGAATTTAATTCACCTAAGGTACCTAGGGCTCAGGAATGTAGATGTTCACGAACTCCCAATGGACATAGGCAAGTTGCAGCTTTTACAGACACTGGATATAAGAAATACTAGTATAAAAGAATTACCTTCAAGTGTTGTACAGCTCAGAAATTTGATATGCCTATGTGTCAATTATACGGTGAGGCTGCCAAAAGGAATGGGGAGCTTGGTGTCCCTTGAAGTGCTGCAACAAGTAGGCTTATCCTCATCTGCTCACATGGTGAAAGAGCTGAGGCATCTGACAGAGATTAGGACACTCAGTGTTTACTGTGATAACATGGACGAGGATCTGATTGATATATTAATCAAGTCTCTAGGCAACCTGCACAAATTGCAAAATCTGCGTATTGATGCTGGTGGCAGATTGTTAGATCGCATGCGTGAAAGCTGGGTGCCCCCTCCAAACCTCCGTAGTTTTGATTCATGGGGCTTCCTTTCTCCTTGGTGGTTCTCGCGACTTCCAAAGTGGGTTAATTCAAGGTCGCTTCCCCACCTCTCCACTCTGAACATACAACTGAAAGAACTGCAAGGGGATGACATTCAGATCATCGGGATGCTGCCTGCTCTTCGGTTTTTGCGGCTGCGTGCACATCGCGTGATGGGAACGTTGGTTGTGAGGGCCGATGCATTCCCATCTGCGAGATGTTGCAACTTTGGAAGGTTTTCAATGTCGCTGTGCCTTTTTCCACCTGGAGCTATGCCAAGGGTTCAGCACCTTCAGTTCCGGGTCTCTGCGAGGTCCATCACGAGTGGTGAGGTTGACTGCGGCATGGGCCACCTCCCTTCTCTCGAGCATGTTACGGTTAGTCTGCTGGGTGGTAATTCCAGTGGTGAAGAGAAGGAGACAGCCAAGGCTTGGCTGAGGCGCGCAGCAGAAGCCCATCCAAAACGTCCCACCATTGAAATCTATGATAGCAAGTCAGGTACTAGTAATTCCATCAGTTGATTAAACAGGATGCTGTTCTCCCATTTCGATGGGCAACAAACAAACTCAGTGTGCCGTGGCAGGCACCCACAATTCACTGTACCGCCGCAACTCCCAATAAACGAAAGCTCATTCCCTCGAACGTTTGTTGAGATTCTGCCCTTTGCTAGACGGAGTGAACTATTTATTTCTCCTGCATTTGCTTCCAGAAATGCAGCACCTCCTTTCCTTTATTATTCAGTCTTTTTAGGACTCGTACAATAAAAGGCTGCCTCTACGTGTATTTGACTGTTCACATACAGCATCGTTTTGTTTTTACTGGCTTATTGATTAAGAGTTGATTCAACTCCTGTTGGCTTGCTTTGCTTTTCTTGAACTACTGTTGGTTGAACAATGAAAGGCAGTTGGTTCAACTCCTGCTGCAGCTCCAGATTTGCTTCGTGCTGTTCGTTAAGCTTTCTCTCCTTGCTGCAACTCCTGTTTTCGAGCTCGTGAGACAAACGCTCAGATGTTGGTAGTGATGGTGCATATACCATATACCACTATTGATCTTCACGCCTCAAGGTTACATACACAAGTGCAAAACTGATGACTAAATAAAAATATAAGAAAATTTATAGCATTTTGTATGCAAAAAGGCCCACAAACAGGAGCCAACCACCGCTCACTCGCTCCTGTTTCGCATAACATCAACAGTGGCAATTACTGCCTCTCTTTTGGTTCCTTTGGCACATATTTTCTTTCATGATTATCAATTGGACTAACGAAATCAATTCAATGGTAGATTATCAACTGGAGTACTGAACTAGCAAAATCGGTTATCTATAACTGACAGCCAATCTAATGGTATGATTGAGTGAGCCGAGTAGCAGGCTGCTAACAGGATTCTCCAAGCTGGAAATCTATAGAGAAATACTCTCCCAAATCCTCGCCAAGGAATGAGATCGACAACTGCTCCAGACTGCTTCGCTGTTTTCGCTTGCTCGTATATTATTTTCACAGATGATTGCCATGGCTTGTGTTGCAATCAAATGCGATTAGGTTCATGGCGATGGTGGATGGTTACCACTATTGCTCTTCATGCTAATATTGTTGAGAGATTCTGCTGGAAATAACTGCTGCATAACTAGTAACTAAAACATAAAGAAATCTACAGCAATTCTGAATTGCAAAAACCATAGCACCCACAGCAGCCAACCATTTAACTCACCCGCTCTCCCTCTCGGTTTTTCATTAGGCACATACGTTCCAGATAATCAAATTGAACTAATGAAATATGAGTTACATATCAAAAAAAAAACTGAAAACTTCCATCGCATACGAATTCAATGGCTTATTTTGTAACATAATACATATCTCAATCAACTGGTGATCTAGAAATGCACAGGAGCCTTATAAACCCATATAACAGGGTCGCAACTCTAAAATAGGGCCACAACTTCAAACATCAACCACTGACTCATGGTCAGTCCATGATTCAAACACCATACTCCAATCACAGTCAGTCAGAGTTCATTAACCAGGACAACATTACATAATCCATAATCGACCACAATGTAAAAATCTCATGACAGCCACAGAAATTAGGCAGTCATCGTTCACGGACTATCGCATCTTACGGAAAATGCTGAAACATCTTTAAGCAGAAGGAAAAAAATTCCACATAAAACAACATACACAAGCACAAGAATCCATAGGCTACGTGGAAATTTGACCACCACAGCTCTTGTCATCTACCCTTAACACGCCATCTCCTTTTGATTCTCCGGGTGAGGCAATTATTTACAGCTAGCGACATTTTTATGGCGGCAGGAGGACCGAAAACTTCCATCGCATATGAATGAAGCCGATCAAAGGAACTCCAGCTACTGGTAATCAGGGTTGAACGCGATGCCCTCTTGGTGGATTAGATCCTTCATTTGTTCTTCCGACAACGCATGCTGCTCGAAGTCGAAGCTGAAGGGCATCGTGCAGACTGGCTCATCACTTATGTCATGCAGAGATGCCAAGTAAGGATGTGCAAGTGCGCCTTCAACTGACCAAAAAATAAAGGAACAATCAGTAACTATCGATCGATCAATAACTGACCAAAAGAAATAAGCAGGGACGAATCAGTAGCATGGATGGTTTTGGGAGATGGATATTTTGCTAGTCAAAACTGTCAACCGTCAACAATAGAAACACCACCCAACAGGCAACAATATTGGAAAAAACTTCCACGTGGGCACATTGACTTGTCTTGTTCTTCCCCGTTCATCATTCCCTCTCTTTGGTGATGGATACATCATCTTCATTGTCGACCTGGCCGACACTTGCAATGGCCGCCGCAAGGGAAACCCAGAAGCATGAGGACACCGTGAACTAGAAAACCAATATCGTCCGGGATAGGCGGGTGGAGGTGGTTGCGCTGCCACCGGCCAGGCCGTGCCGACTACGTACATCCGGCCTGCACAGTGTTGCTCCAGTACCAGAGAAGGTCATGACCCCACGTGTCATTGTGTGTAGAAGTATTTTTGAGATTTTTTTCATTCAAATCACGAACCAGTACAAAATAGTTTTTTTTACGAAAAGGGGGTCTCCCCGGCCTCTGCATCAGAACGATGCATACGGCCACATAAATAGATAAATAAAGTTGTTCAACATGGTCATATAGTCTGAAAACAAAATAACGACGAGCTCACAAAGAGTCACAACGCCAAAAACACAAGGCCCAAAAGCCACAACCGGCTAGCAAAACAAAGATAGGTAAACTCATTGTCTATCCTATTACATGACCGCCATCCAAACCGGTTGAAGATATCCCGCGCTATCATCTCCCACCGGACAGATCCAGTAATCAAACGCTCCCCGGCCTCCATCGGAGTGAGTAAGGACCACATACGGATCAGCGCAGTAGTTCGAAATAAAACCTGCAAAAAATGAATATTCGTTTTTCTGTTAAAAGCCAAATCATTTCTGCAATTCTAAATTGCCCACAACAAAGCACATACTCCTACACAAATGTGTCTGGCTGTTTCTGACTCTATCCCAACAAGCCACGTTCCAAATAACGTACTGACCGAATTCGGAGGAGTAATGTTAAAGGCAATATGCACCGTGTGCCACAAAACCTTTGCCAAAGGGCAAACAAAGAAGAGGTGCTTGATGGTTTCGTCCCGATCACAAAAACTACACCTAGTAGATCATGTCCAGTTGCGCTTAACCAAATTATCCTTTGTTAGAATGACTTGTTTATGTACAAACCACATAAACACTTTAATTTTCAAAGGAACTTTGACTTTCCAAACCTCTTTGGAACTAGGGATAACACTAGAGTTAGACCTAGTAAGCTTCCAACACAACTTATCGGGTTGATGAGATAGTTGAACCTCCATCAGTCTACTCACCAAATGATGCCATGCTTCCCACCAGTCGCCCACAAGCGCCCTCCTAAACTGAATATTAAGGGGAATGGACTGCAAAATCGTGGCAACAAGAGCATCACGTCGTTGAACAATACGATACAGTGACGGATACTGAAGCGCCAACGACGTTTAACCAAGCCAAGTATCCTCCCAGAAGCGAGTGGTGTTACCATTACCGACTATAAACTTAGTTCTATTAAAGAAGGCAGCTTTGACTCTCATAAGCCCCTTCCAAAACGGCGAGTCTGTGGGTCTCACTGTCGCCTGGGACAACGTCTTGGACTGCAGATACTTACTACGTAGAATCTGCGCCCACGTGGCCTTAGTTTCAACTGAAAGTTTATACAACCACTTGCTGAGAAGACATCTGTTTTTGACTTCAAGATTCTCAATACCAAGGCCCCCCTGGTCCTTTGGTCGACAGATGATATCCCATTTGGCTAGTCAGTATTTTCTCTTTGTTTCATCACTCTACCAGAAGAACCGGGATCGATAGAAGTCCAGCCTTTTCCTAACACCAACTGGGACTTCGGGAAAAGATAAGAGAAACATAGGCATACTCGTGAGCACTGAATTAATAAGGATCAGTCGGCCTCCATAAGACATGAGTTTGCCCTTCCAGCAGCTAAGTTTATTCTCAAACCAGTCTTCGATGATCTTCCATTCTCTGTTTGTCAGCTTACGATGGTGAATGAGTATACCTAAGTACGTGAAAGGTAACGCCCTCAATTCGCATCAAAACAATTGCCTATAAGCCTCTTGTTCCTCATTGGCTCTACCAAAGCAGAACAACTCGCTTTTATGAAAATTGATCTTCAGTCTGGTCAATTGTTCAAATAAGCATAACACCAGCTTCATATTTCTCGCTTTTGCCAAGTCGTGCTCCATAAAGATGATTGTATCATCAGCGTACTGCAGGATGGATACACCTCCATCAACTAGATGAGGCACCAATCCACCCACCTGACCGGCCTCCTTTGCCCTTCCTATCAGAATTGCCAACATGTCAACCACAATGTTGAACAGACTAGGAGACATTGGATCACCTTGTCGATCTTAGGCCCTTGTGTGTATAGAAATAATGACCAATGTCATCATTCACTTTAATTCCAACACTCCCTTTTTGCGTCAAGGATTCTACCTGGCATCGCCAAGCTTCATCAAAACCCTTCATGCGTAAGGCCTGCTGAAGGAAAGGCCATTTGACTTTGTCGTACGCTTTCTCGAAATCCACCTTGAAAACAATTCCGTCTAGCTTTTTCATGTGGATCTCATGGAGCGTTTCATGAAGGACCACAACCCCTTCAAGGATGTTCCTGTTCGGCATGAAAGCAGTTTGGGTAGGCTGCACCACAGCATGCGCGATCTATGTGAGCCTATTAGTCCCGACCTTGATGAAAATTTTGAAACTAACATTAAGAAGACAGATTGGCCTGAATTGCTCAATTCTCACAGCCTCTGTTTTCTTTGGAAGAAGGGTTATCGTTTCAAAATTCAATTGGAAAAGCTGAAGCTGACCAGAGAAGAGATCATTGAACAAGGGCAACAGATCCCCCTTAATGATGTGCCAGCACTTCTTATAAAACTCAGCCGGAGATCCATCCGGGCCGGGAGCCTTATTATTTTTTATTTGCGATATAGCCTCGAACACTTCTTTCTCAGTGAATGGAGCCGCCAAAATATCGTTCTCCACTGCTGTTAGTTGAGGAACATCCTCAATCCTGGACTCATCCAGAGACACACCAGTACAAAGTAGTTGACCCTTACAAGCACACTGAAACGCAAACACAAAGGACCATGAACACCTAGAGTACCCTAAGCCAACCATAACACAAGAAGATCTCCAGAGTCCTGTGACATCATCCTTGAATCTTGAGAGAAGACCCCTGCAGCCGAAGGATCTGCAACCAGGCGCAAGCAGGTCATCATCTTCGACCACAGTACAATTGCCGCCACGCTGCTTCCTCCTTTCTTAACACCAGCGCTGAGAGGGCATGGACATCAATCCAACACACCTGCAACAGTCGTCGCCATCTTTGGCTTTGAGTACCGCGAAAAATATCCCTTCCAGAAGGAAGAGAACTCGAGTCGTCCGACCGGTTCAGCACAGCGGCCGGGCTATCCGCCCGGGCAAAGCAGAATCTCCCTCCAGCATCAGCGCAGAGGAAGGAGAAGAACAGCAACAGCAAATTATACCGACAAGGAAGAAGAAGGGTCTTCGTCTCCCTGCATCCAACGCCTATCTGAGGACCCAAACGGCCAGCGCCGATGAACCTCCAGTCACCATAGCCCGCGACCTCGACGAGATCCGGGGATCCCCCACTCCGCTGGCTCCTAGACAAAGGCAAAAGCCTCGCCTGACCGCGAACGGAACCCGAAGAAACTTATTCCGACGCGACACCACCGCAACGGCCTCGGCAGCGTCATCCTCAACCCTAACCCTACCACATACACCCACCTAGCGGACAGACCCGGGGTTCCCCTCCCTCCCGCCGCCGAAGCGGCCGACAGAGAGAGAGGGAACCGGCGGCGCGCAAGGGAACCGGCCTCGTCGCCTCCTTTGATCGCCCGTGCGATCCTACTTTCCCGGAAGCGACTCACGCTCGGGCTATTACGGTTGCGCAGCGTGTTGGTTGATGAGAAAATGATGTGGAAGGAGCGTGTGTAGAAGTATTTTTAGGAAGTTCAGTTTTGGAGGAAGCAGGACTAGGTGCAAGAATGTTTAACTTCTCGAAATTCGAGGAGGTGGTTTGAAGAGTTAATTTTTTAAAGAAAGGACTACAAGAGAAGCTCTAAGGTCTGGTCTTGACAGATCAAAAAAACAGTTTTGTCTCTCTGTCTCCGTGTGAACATTAAATGTGAAAGAGAATAAGAGCAGCTGGAGGAAACCGAGCACAAAAGATCTACCCTGCCAAACTATATTCTATCTAGAAGATTACATGCGTATGAGTTGCCACAATCTCTAACAACGACTAGATCGAGATGCTTGATAGCCTGGTCTCAACAGATTAAAAAACAGTTTTGTCTCTCTGTCTCCATGTGAACACCTGATAATTAATGTGAAGGAGAACAAGAGCAGTTGGAGGAATGAAAAGAAAAATCAAATTCATAGCCCTTTGATATGTGGCCCCAGCATTTTTCAATCCGAATGTCATCACCGTCCACTCGAATAAACCAAGGAAACCAGAACATCGGAAAGCTGTTTTGTACATGTCCTCTTCGGCCATAAAAATTTGATTGTATCCGGCATTACCATCTAGAAAGCTAATAACCTTATGTCCAGAAGCATCATTAATAAGCATATCGGCTATTGGCAATGGGATACTCATCTTTGGGTGTAGCCCTATTCAAATCTCTGAAGACAATGCACACCCTCAACTTGCCGGATCCCTTCTTCTCCACTGGGACAATGTTAGAAATCCACTCGGCATACCTGCAAGGTCGAATGAAATTAGCTTCAAGCAGTCGACCGATCTCTTGCTTGATCCGGTCATATGTTTTCGGATTAAACTTTCTGGCCGACTGTTTATAAGGTCTAAAACCGGCTTTTATAGGCAACCGATGCTCCACTAGCTCTCGGCTCAACCCTGGCATCTCATGATATTCCCATGCAAAGCAACAAACATATTATTTCAATAGCTCGATTAATTTAGCCTTACAATCGGCTTTCAAATTTTTGTTTATAAATGTCGGTCGAGTGACTGAACCATCTCCAATATCTATCTCTTCTAATGGATCAGCCGATGTAAAACCTTGTCCAAGTTTATCCATGTCATCCAACTCCTCTATAGACTCATACATATCGTCCTCACTGGATCGATATTTTACAAGACGTTTTTGTAACCACTCGGAATTAGAATCCATTTAAACCTATCATACCTTGGAGCCGATTGCATTTAGTCGGCTTTAAAGACACGGGCACAAAACCATTCTTGGACGCGCTGAGAAAATCAAACTCTAATAAGTCACGTCCCGTCAAGCAAGTAGCATTGGGATATTGCCAATCCACCGATGCATCGGCCAAAGCAACACAGGCCGAGTTATCCGCATGAATGACTTCCACTTCATCATCAACCCACTGAATCAAAAGCTGGTGCATAGTGGGTGGCACGCACGGGTTTGCATGAACCCAATCACGGCCTAGTATAACGTTGTAGTTACCTTGCACCTCAGCGACAAAGAATGCAGTGGCCAAAGTTTTGCTTCCGACTGTAAGCTCCACATACATTACACCTTTGCTTCAGTTTTCTCTTTGCCTTAAACCCGTTGAGCACCATATTGGTCTTGATCAATTCTTCATCAGGCAAACCCAATTTCTTGAAGACTGAATAGGGCATAAGATTTACCACAACACCTCCATCCACAAGCATCCGAGTGAGCGGCGATCCATTGATATGACCTCTGAGATATAATGGTTTCAGATGCGTTACTGGTTCTTTTGGCTTCTCGAATATTGCATTTTTAGGGCCAAAATCCAGCTGAGCCACCTCCCCTTCCTCATCTACAGCACGAAACTCAGCAGGTAAGTAATACACCATATTGATATCCATACCTTCATGAACCGGCGTAGACTCGTAGTCCAACATATCAACCTCCTCTTCAAGTGGATCGACCGATTCTGAAATCTGTCCGAGTGAAGGAGAGGTAAGAAGTGTCACAGACGATGTAATAGCTGTCGCATCGTCCTCCTTGGGTGGTGTAGGCACTTCTGTGATAGATGTAGAAGCTGATGTATCTTGTATTTGTTTAGGCCTCCACACTTGTTTTGCTGGAACCATGGGCCGAGTGTCATTGAACAACTTATCCCTTTGCTTCTCGGCCTCCTACTCTACCATCTCTTGACTCCTTAACCGCTGTAGTTTCCTCTTCTGTGTCTTTGTTAGCCCTGGAGGACACCACTTTGGCTGAGTGTATTTAGGATCTCTCACCTTTACTTGGCTGGTGCTTGCTTCATGGTCATTAACCGAGTGCTTTGGCGCGATAGCAAGTATCGGCTCAGTCGAGTGGTTATGCACAGTCGTCTGATGTATGGGGAATGTTTTGGTGCCCAAAATAAGTGAGTCGACATCCATTTTCTCCTTGCCTTTTCCTGACTCAACTGCTGCAACACTTGGTGACTTAACATGCCATTCTTTTAGACTTTCCACACGCATGACATTTCCACTCGGGCGCACCTTTTTACTCTGATGGAATCCACTCGGATGGATGTCACTCGGATGGAATCCACTCGGATGGAACTCACTCGGATGAGATCTACACATCCACATTTTTTCACTCGGATAGCTTCCACCAGGGTGCATTCTTACACTCGGATAATTTCCATCCGGTCGCATGTTTTGACCAGCCGACCGATAGTTACCGATGTTCAGTCGGCCATCATATGAGTATTCAAGTCGGTCCCAAACAGTTTGCCTCTGCTCTTCTGGAAATAACGCCTTTGGTCCACTGAGTTTCATATATTGATTGAACATATCATCTGATGGTGACCTTGGTCGCTTCAAGTATGATGGCCGGTTAGAGCTGGAACCAGCCGACTGATTGGCATATTTGGACAGCAACATATCAAAAGTTGGCTTGATCCGCTTGCATTGCACTTTAGCTTCATTCCTCTTCCATTTGCCAACTTCTGGATTCTTGGGCTTGACAAATTTAACTCGAGTGTCCTGCTGCACCTGTGTTTACCCCCCGAGTGTAGGATTCTTGATGGTGATCTTGATCACTTCCTTGCCATCGGGTTGCTTATCATGCACAACATGTCTCCCCAAGACCTTGTCACCCTCCTTGTCTTTCCTGGGCTCACCAACAATGACATTAGCTTTATTAGCAGATTCGGCTACCTCCGGCCGAATGAGCAGCTTCTTCCCTTCTAAATCCATGGTGTTCATTGGATAGGGCTGTTTATCAACTTGCATCTCAGAAAAGTTCAATCGCCCATCATTAATGGCCGATTGTATCTGTCGTCGAAAAACATTGCAATCGTTAGTAGCATGAGAAAAGGAGTTATGATACTTGCAATAAGCACGCCGTTTCAGCTCTTCAAACGGCGGTAAAGTATGAGATATTCTAATAATCTTAGCCTGCAGCAAAGCATCAAATATTCTGTCACACTTAGCAATGTTAAAAGTAAACTTCATCTCTTCATCACGATTCTTATGAATCGGTTTTAGATCATTGCAAGTAAAGGGTTTGGCCTTAGATGGCCAAACAAATTCAGTAGCAAAAACATCACCCTCATCGTCCGAGTGATCACTATCATATTCCACCATATTCATCTTTGGTCGATCGGCTTTGTATCTATGCACTTCTTTGAGATCTTTGCTTCGGCTTTCCTGAGCCAAGGCCCTTTGTAAGACTTGGTTGATATTTAAAAACTCATAGCCTTCTAGCTTTTCTCTAATGGGAGTTCTCAAACCACTCAGCACTAGGTCTGCCAAGTCTCTCTCGGTTATCACCAAACTAAAACACCGGTTTTCCGTTTCTCTGAATCTCTTGACGTAATCGGAGACCGATTCATCATGCTTCTGCTTAACCGATGTTAGATGTGACAACTTGAGTTCATTGTCGCCGCTATAAAAGTGATCATGAAATTTCTGCTCTAGCTGCGACCAAACTCGAATGGAACCATGTGGTAAAGAAGAAAACCATGAAAATGTGGTACCAGTTAATGACAAAGGAAATAAACGCACTTTCAACTCATTCAGTGAGCCTGCCTCACCCAATTGTGCTAAGTACTGACTAACATGCTCCCATGTGGTTTTTGTGCCTTCTCCATTAAACTTAACAAAATCTGGAATTTTATATCCTGGAGGGCACTGGATGGCATCAAAGTACTCGGGGTACGGCTTTTGGTAAATCTGATTCCGAGGTAACTCAACTCCAAAATTCTCTCGAAGCATCTTAGCCATCTCCTCTCTAAGATTAGCTAAACCATCATCCATAGTAGACGATGAAGCTGGTGGCAGTGGCATAGGAGGAGTAGGGTTACTAGCTGTAGGTAGGAATTGTGGCAGGTACGTCGACCCATAATTTGCTAGTGGTCGAGTGGTTGTAGTTGTAGGTAAGGTTGGGTTCGGCATTGCCACCGAACCTGGCATGCTCATAATAGGATTAATGGGTGCAGCCACAATCTGATTTATTTGGGTAGGATAATAAGTCATCGGCACGGGGGGCGCCGATGAGATAGGTAAAGCCAGATTAGGGTTTTGCACACTATCAGCTACACCATTGTTACCACTAGTCGATTGAGATGTATTCTTCTGAGCATTAGTATTTTCTAAGAAAGTTTGATAGACTAGATTGTTACCATCAGCAATACGACTTTCAATCTCAGCCCACTGCTTAGGAGAAAAGGTAGTACTTACAGAGGGCTTAACCTGCTCGGCTTGAAGAGGAGGGAACTTGATTTCTTCAATCGGAGTGATGTTGCCTTGGCGATCCTTCTTGAACTTTGCAAGGAACTCCTGCAAGTCCTTCTCCTCGCGCGCCTTCTTGTACTCCTCATAGACTTGGCGATGATCGGCCGATATCTCATCAAGACTGGGCTTAATGATGTTATCGGCGTCTACCTCAGATGGCTTGGGAAGATCGGACATGGTGGGTGATGATGATTGATCTTCGTTCCCCAGCGAAGTCGCCAAAAAAGTGTGTTGACACACGAACACGTCACGTGTACCCTCGACGCCAGGGGTGATGCACCGCAGCTCACGTCGAAGGAGACCCGACCGACAGCGCGATACGCAAGACAGTCGGCCGGTGCTTTTGCAGACCCGAAACCCCGCGCACCCGGGAGGGACCCCGTCAGGGATTGCAGCAGCTATGGGCTGCCCTAGGTCGATTCGCTCGCCCCTAGAGCCTCGGGATTCGCAGCTCTCAAACACGAAGAACAACGAAGAACGAGAGAGAAAAACGGTGGAGAGATAAAAAGTAGACAGGAAAAAGTAGTATATTGATTTGTTTGATTGTGTGTTGTTCAATCGGCCGTCACACCCAACATATATAAGAGGCGGCTGGACTTCCCGTACAAGTAAAGGATTCATCTAGGCTTTCCTTACAAGAAAAATTACATCAATTCGCGTCCTAGAGTCCTAGTTCTATTCCAACTCGGATTCAGTCTGAATCTGGCCCAACTTCTGTCTTCCTCCTTGTGCAGGCCGCCGAGCCTCCATATGACCTCCGATCAAGATGGCCCAAATATCAAACTTGTGCGCCTTGACGATACGAACAACTCTCATGTTGATCACTTTTTCAAATAAGGCCATCTTGAATACTTTTCGAGGTCGTTTTTACCTTCCAGTCGGACTCGGTCTTGCGGTAGACTGAATTATCCGAGTCTTGTAGTGAATTTAAAGGCCATATACTATCTCTGATGATGATGACTCCAAAACCAAAGTTTACCGTCTTGATGATACGCACAACTTCTGTATTGAACACTTCTTCATCCGAGGTCATCTTGATAAACTTTCGGGCACATGTTCAGTTTCACTCGGATTCGAGCTCATCCACTCGGATATTAGAGTCTTTCACTCGGATGGTCCGGCTGGACTTTTTCACTCGGATGACTATATTTTCACTCGGAAGACAAATGATGACCACATTTTCAGTCGGAAGATAATCTTTTACTCGATCGATAGGTTTTCACTCGACCTTTTACTCGATCGGTAGGTTTTCACTCGACCTTTTACTCGATCGGTAGGTTTTCACTCGACCTTTTACACGATCGGTAGATTTTCACTCGACCTTTTACTCGATCGGTAGGTTTTTAACCATTTACTCAATTGGTAGGTTTTCACTCGACCTTTTACTCGATCGGTAGGTTTTTACCCGAAAGGTAAGCTTTCACTCGACCGGTGAGTTTTCACTCGGATGGTAAGCTTTTCACTCGACCAAAAACATAGCCTGATCTTGATTTGTCTCCCCAAGTCTCATACGACCTCGGATTGAGACGAATTATATATGAAAATCGATCGGCTCGACGAGACGAAACTTCCTCATGTTGAAGTTTTTTCAATTCAAGGCCATCTTGAGGGCCGAATTTCTCGCGCGACCCATCAGACACGGTGTCTGGTACTTCGCGCCATATTTCCATTCAGCTTCGGCCTGCAGTGTTTTGCCTCTAACTTTTGCATATGAACTTGGATTGAGATGATTTATATATCAAAATCGATTGCCTCGACGAGACGAAGACAATTCCTTTAGAATACTCCTTCATCCGAGGTCGTCTTGAAGCATGATCGGCCGAAAACCACTCGGAACGTTGAACTCTGTCACTCGGAGTACAACTTCGGCCACCTAGATGAGGTCGAATGGCGATAAATTAAACATCAAAGTTATTCCACTCGGCGACCTGAAACTTTGCATGCTGAAAACTCTTTCACTTGAGGCCATCTTACTTGCCTTTTGTACCTTGCCAAAATCCGATGTCAACACATGCCCCCTGTTTTTCTGCAAAGCTTGCACGCCGAAAAATAATATGCACGGTGTTTGTTCTAAGGACGATGTCAACACTCCATCGGCCATTTATTTTCCTCAGGGCGATAATTATGTATCGGCCATGTTTGTGCTAAGGGCGATAATCGTATATCGGCCATTGCCTACTCATGCTTCCTGCCACACACTCGGGTGGTACTTCTTCAAATATTTTCCGTTGAGAGCTCGGGGTAACAATGCCCCTTGTATTGATTCTACCAAATATGAATTTCCAGGAACAACCCTTGTAATCCTAAAAGGACCTTCCCAACTTGGAGACCAGTTCCCGAATTTTCTATCTCTTGAACCAATCGGCAGAATCACTTTCCAGACGAGTTCACCAACTTGAAAATTCTTCAACTTAACTTTCTTATTGTAAGTTCTTGCAACCCTCAACTTGTCTCTCTCTATGGACTCCAAAGCAACCAAATGTTTATCGGCAACTTCATCAATATTGTCCATCATCAAGTTATAAAAGTCTACTGCCGATAAATCATTTTGTTTGGCTATTCTCAAAGCATTCAAATTTACTTCTACTGGTAAAACGGCCTCTTGACCATATACCAGCTCATATGGAGTTACCTTCGTAGCACCATGCCTTGAAATTCTATGTGCCCATAAAGCTTCAGACAACAACTCATGCCATCTCCTCGGATTATCCTCAATCTTCTTCTTGATGAGCTTGATTAAAATTTTATTGCTAGACTCGGCTTGTCCATTAGCTTGGGCATAATATGGAGAGGAATTGAGCAACTTTATATTATAAGATTCGGCAAACTCTCTGACTTGGTGTGACATAAAAGATGAACCTTGATCTGTAGTTAACGTTTGAGGAATACCGAATCTATGAATAATGTGTTCGGTTATGAATTGAATTACCTCCGTATGTGTCATGTTCTTGAGAGGTACTGCTTCAGACCATTTAGTGAAATAATCGGTTGCCACCAATAAGAACCGATGCCCTTTTGAGGAAGACGGGTGGATTTGTCCAATGAAATCTAAACCCCAACCTCTGAAAGGCCACAGTTTGATAATAGGATGTAACATAGCAGCAGGAGCCAATTGAATATCACCAAACTTTTGACAAGCTTCACACCCTTTATAATATCTAATGCAATCATTAATCATTGTCAGCCAATAAAACCCAGCACGTCGCAATAACCATTTCATTTTGGGAGCCGACTGGTGAGTGCCACAAATACCTTCATGTACTTCTCCCATAGCAACTCTTGCCTGGTCCTCATCTAAACACTTTAGAAGAACATCATCGACTGTTCGGCGATAAAGACCATCATCTCTCATTGTATACTTGAAAGCCATACGCCGAACAGCCCTGTCCACCCTATCACTCGGATTGCACAAGTAATCAACAATGGGCTTTCTCCAGTCGGAATTATCACCTGCACTAGATTTTTTGTTAATGGCCGAATTAATGGGTTCAGGTTCGGCCTCTCCCATATTGGCAAAACAAGACATCGGTCTTTGAGAGATATGAAACATGCCATGATCAACATGATATCCAGATGCTTGTTGTGCCAACTCATTTGCTTTCCAGTTGTCATGTCTAGATATATGTGCAATGCTAAAACAATCCAAAGTAGAAATTATATCTAGACATTTATCAAGATAAACATTAAGTGATTCATCAAAACACTGAAAGACTCTAGATATTTGCTGCACCACTAGTAATGAATCACCGTAAGCCTCAATATGTGTAACACCTATAGCAAGTAACATCTCTAGACCGAATAA
The DNA here is from genome assembly GCA_963921465.1 of Triticum timopheevii. NCBI lineage: Eukaryota > Viridiplantae > Streptophyta > Magnoliopsida > Poales > Poaceae > Triticum > Triticum timopheevii. Next base: position 84,503,144 of record OY997274.1, read on the forward strand.
CAATACTTCATATTCGGCTTGATTGTTTGTGCAAAAATATTCTAAGCGGCATGAGGCTTCAAAAACAGCACCATGAGGAGATATATAAACAATACCAACACCTTGGCCATTGCTACAAACTGAACCATCAAAGTACAATCTCCATGGCACTAATGAAACAAGGTTCATATCAACATCATGGTTGTCATTAATCCGATGTTCACAATGAAATTAGCAACAATTTGGCCTTTCATGGATTTTAGAGATTCATAAGCCAAATCATACTCAATCAAAGCATAAGCCCACTTGCCAATTCTACCACTAAGAATTGGCCTATGCAACATGTACTTAATGACATCGGTTTGACAAGCTACTACACAAGCACTCGGCACTAGGTAATGTCTCAATTTTGTGCAAGCATAATATAAGCATAGACATAGTTTTTCAATAAATGTATACCTTGTATCGGCGTCCAATAAACGTCTGCTCAAATATGTAATGGCATGCTCTTTTCCTTCGGTATCTTGAGTCAAAACAACACCAATAACACCTTCCTCTGCTGCGATATAAAGTTTAAAAGGCTCTCTATGCTTGGGTGCTTTCATCACCGGAGGAGTGCACAAATAATTCTTGATCATATCAAAGGCTTCTTGCTGTTTTGCCCCCCAAGTGAAATCAACATCATTCTTTAACCGAAGGATAGGAGTAAATGCATCAACTTTCCCTGACAGATTAGCTATGAACCTTCTCAAATAATTGACCTTGCCAAGGAACTTTTGCATATCTCTCTTGCATGTTGGAGCCTCCACTTTCTGTATGGCCTCTATCTTTTTGGGATCGATTTCGATGCCATCTTCATGAATAATGAAACCCAAAAATTTGCTAGCTGACACGCCGAATGCACACTTCAAAGGATTCATCTTCAGTCCATACTTTTTCATTCTTTCAAAAGCTAAACGCAAATCGGCCAAGTGAGATTCAAAAGCATCTGATTTGACAACAATATCATCAATATAAACTTCAAGTATGATACCGAATAAATCATGAAAAATCAAATTCATAGCCCTTTGATATGTGGCCCCAGCATTTTTCAATCCGAATGTCATCACCGTCCACTCGAATAAACCAAGGAAACCAGGACATCGGAAAGCTGTTTTGTACATGTCCTCTTCGGCCATAAAAATTTGATTGTATCCGGCATTACCATCTAGAAAGCTAATAACCTTATGTCCAGAAGCATCATTAATAAGCATATCGGCTATTGGCATGGGATACTCATCTTTGGGTGTAGCCCTATTCAAATCTCTGAAGTCAATGCACACCCTCAACTTGCCGGATCCCTTCTTCTCCACTGGGACAATGTTAGAAATCCACTCGGCATACCTGCAAGGTCGAATGAAATTAGCTTCAAGCAGTCGACCGATCTCTTCCTTGATCCGGTCATATGTTTTCGGATTAAACTTTCTGGCCGACTGTTTATAAGGTCTAAAACCGGCTCTTATAGGCAACCGATGCTCCACTAGCTCTCGGCTCAACCCTGGCATCTCATGATATTTCCATGCAAAGAAACAAACATATTCTTTCAATAGCTCGATTAATTTAGCCTTACAATCGGCTTTCAAATTTTTGTTTATAAATGTCGGTCGAGTGACTGAACCATCTCCAATATCTATCTCTTCTAATGGATCAGCCGATGTAAAACCTTGTCCAAGTTTATCCATGTCATCCAACTCCTCTATAGACTCATACATATCGTCCTCACTGGATCGATATTTTACAAGACGTTTTTGTAACCACTCGTAATTAGAATCCATTTAAACCTATCATACCTTGGATCCGATTGCATTTAGTCGGCTTTAAAGACACGGGCACAAAACCATTCTTGGACGTGCTGAGAAAATCAAACTCTGATAAGTCACGTCCCGTCAAGCAAGTAGCATTGGGATGTTGCCAATCCACCGATGCATCGGCCAAAGCAACACAGGCCGAGTTATCCGCATGAATGACTTCCACTTCTTCATCAACCCACTGAATCAAAAGCTGGTGCATAGTGGATGGCACGCACTGGTTTGCATGAACCCAATCATGGCCTAGTATAACGTTGTAGTTACCTTGCACCTCAGCGACAAAGAATGCAGTGGCCAAAGTTTTGCTTCCGACTGTAAGCTCCACATACATTACACCTTTGGCTTCAGATTTCTCTTTGCCTTCAAACCCGTTGAGCACCATATTGGTCTTGATCAATTCTTCATCAGGCAAACCTAATTTCTTGAAGACCGAATAGGGCATAAGATTTACCACAGCACCTCCATCCACAAGCATCCGAGTGAGGGGAGACCCATTGATATGACCTCTGAGATATAATGGTTTCAGATGCGTTACTGGTTCTTTTGGCTTCTCGAATATTGCACTTTTAGGGCCAAAATCCAGCTGAGCCACCTCCCCTTCCTCATCTACAGCACGAAACTCAGCAGGTAAGTAATACACCATATTGATATCCATACCTTCATGAACCGGCGTAGACTCGTAGTCCAACATATCAACCTCCTCTTCAAGTGGATCGACCGATTCTGAAATCTGTCCGAGTGAAGGAGAGGTAAGAAGTGTCACAGACGATGTAATAGCTGTCGCATCGTCCTCCTTGGGTGGTGTAGGCACTTCTGTGATAGATGTAGAAGCTGATGTATCTTGTATTTGTTTAGGCCTCCACACTTGTTTTGCTGGAACCATGGGCCGAGTGTCATTGAACAACTTATCCCTTTGCTTCTCGGCCTCCTGCTCTACCATCTCTTGACTCCTTAACCTCTGTAGTTTCCTCTTCTGTGTCTTTGTTAGCCCTGGAGGACACCACTTTGGCTGAGTGTATTTAGGATCTCTCACCTTTACTTGGCTGGTGCTTGCTTCATGGTCATTAACCGAGTGCTTTGGCGCGATAGCAAGTATCGGCTCAGTCGAGTGGTTATGCACAGTCGTCTGATGTATGGGGAATGTTTTGGTGCCCAAAATAAGTGAGTCGACATCCATTTTCTCCTTGCCTTTTCCTGACTCAACTGCTGCAACACTTGGTGACTTAACACGCCATTCTTTTAGACTTTACAGACGCATGACATTTCCACTCGGGCGCACCTTTTTACTCTAATGGAATCCACTCGGATGGATGTCACTCGGATGGAATCCACTCGGATGGAACTCACTCGGATGAGATCTACACATCCACATTTTTTCACTCGGATAGCTTCCACCAGGGTGCATTCTTACACTCGGATAATTTCCATCCGGTCGCATGTTTTGACCAGCCGACCGATAGTTACCGATGTTCAGTCGGCCATCATATGAGTATTCAAGTCGGTCCCAAACAGTTTGCCTCTGCTCTTCTAGAAATAACACCTTTGGTCCACTGAGTTTCATATATTGATTGAACATATCATCTGATCGTGACCTTGGTCGCTTCAAGTATGATGGCCGGTTAGAGCTGGAACCAGCCGACTGATTGGCATATTTGGACAGCAACATATCAAAAGTTGGCTTGATCCGCTTGCATTGCACTTTAGCTTCATTCCTCTTCCATTTGCCAACTTCTGGATTCTTGGGCTTGACAAATTTAACTCGAGTGTCCTGCTGCACCTGTGTTTACCCCCCCCCCCCCGAGTGTAGGATTCTTGATGGTGATCTTGATCACTTCCTTGCCATCGGGTTGCTTATCATGCACAACATGTCTCCCCAAGACCTTGTCACCCTCCTTGTCTTTCCTGGGCTCACCAACAATGACATTAGCTTTATTAGCAGATTCGGCTACCTCCGACCGAATGAGCAGCTTCTTCCCTTCTAAATCCATGGTGTTCATTCGATAGGGCTGTTCATCAACTTGCATCTCAGAAAAGTTCAATCGCCCATCATTAATGGCCGATTGTATCTGTCGTCGAAAAACATTGCAATCGTTAGTAGCATGAGAAAAGGAGTTATGATACTTGCAATAAGCACGCTGTTTCAGCTCTTCAAACGGCGGTAAAGTATGAGATATTCTAATAATCTTAGCCTGCAGCAAAGCATCAAATATTCTGTCACACTTAGCAATGTTAAAAGTAAACTTCATCTCTTCATCACGATTCTTATGAATCGGTTTCAGATCATTGCAAGTAAAGGGTTTGGCCTTAGATGGCCAAACAAATTCAGTAGCAAAAACATCACCCTCATCGTCCGAGTGATCACTATCATATTCCACCATATTCATCTTTGGTCGATCGGCTTTGTATCTATGCACTTCTTTGAGATCTTTGCTTCGGCTTTCCTGAGCCAAGGCCCTTTGTAAGACTTGGTTGATGTTTAAAAACTCATAGCCTTCAAGCTTTTCTCTAATGGGAGTTCTCAAACCACTCAGCACTAGGTCTGCCAAGTCGCTCTCGGTTATCACCAAACTAAAACACCGGTTTTTCGTTTCTCTGAATCTCTTGACGTAATCGGAGACCGATTCATCATGCTTTTGCTTAACCGATGTTAGATGTGACAACTTGAGTTCATTGTCACCGCTATAAAAGTGATCATGAAATTTCTGCTCTAGCTGCGACCAAACTCGAATGGAACCATGTGGTAAAGAAGAAAACCATGAAAATGCGGTACCAGTTAATGACAAAGGAAATAAACGCACTTTCAACTCATTCAGTGAGCCTGCCTCACCCAATTGTGCTAAGTATTGACTAACATGCTCCCATGTGGTTTTTGTGCCTTCTCCATTAAACTTAACAAAATCTAGAATTTTATATCCTGGAGGGCACTGGATGGCATCAAAGTACTCGGGGTACGGCTTTTGGTAAATCCGATTCCGAGGTAACTCAACTCCAAAATTCTCTCGAAGCATCTTAGCCATCTCCTCTCTAAGATTAGCTAAACCATCATCCATAGTAGACGATGAAGCTGGTGGCAGTGGCATAGGAGTAGGGTTACTAGCTGTAGGTAGGAATTGTGGCAGGTACGTCGACCCATAATTTGCTAGTGGTCGAGTGGTTGTAGTTGTAGGTAAGGTTGGGTTCGGCGTTGCCACTGAACCTGGCATGCTCATAATAGGATTAATGGGTGCAGCCACAATCTGATTTGTTTGGGTAGGATAATAAGTCATCGGCATGGGGGGCGCCGATGAGATAGGTAAAGCCAGATTAGGGTTTTGCACACTATCAGCTACACCATTGTTACCACTAGTCGATTGAGATGTATTCTTCTGAGCATTAGTATTTTCTATGAAAGTTTGATAGACTAGATTGTTACCATCAGCAATACAACTTTCAATCTCAGCCCACTGCTCAGGAGAAAAGGTAGTACTTACAGAGGGCTTAACCTGCTCGGCTTGAAGAGGAGGGAACTTGATTTCTTCAATCGGAGTGATGTTGCCTTGGCGATCCTTCTTGAACTTTGCAAGGAACTCCTGCAAGTCCTTCTCCTCGCGCGCCTTCTTGTACTCCTCATAGACTTGGCGATGATCGGCTGATATCTCATCAAGACTGGGCTTAATGATGTTATCGGCGTCTACCTCAGATGGCTTGGGAAGATCGGACATGGTGGATGATGATGATTGATCTTCGTTCCCCAGCGGAGTCGCCAAAAAAGTGTGTTGACACACGAACACGTCACGTGTACCCTCGACGCCGGGGGTGATGCACCGCAGCTCACGTCGAAGGAGACCCGACCGACAGCGTGATACGCAAGACAGTCGGCGGGTGCTTTTGCAGACCCGAAACCCCGCGCACCCGGGAGGGACCCCGTCAGGGATTGCAGCGGCTATGGGCTGCCCTAGGTCGATTCGCTCGCCCCTAGAGCCTCGGGATTCGCAGCTCTCAAACACGAAGAACAGCGAAGAATGAGAGAGAAAAACGGTGGAGAGATAAAAAGTAGACATGAAAAAGTAGTATATTGATTTGTTCGATTGTGTGTTGTTCAATCGGCCGTCACCCCCAACATATATAAGAGGCGGCTGGACTTCCCGTACAAGTAAAGGATTCATCTAGGCTTTCCTTACAAGAAAAATTACATCAATTCGCGTCCTAGAGTCCTAGTTCTATTCCAACTCGGATTCAGTCTGAATCTGGCCCAACTTCTGTCTTCCTCCTTGTGCAGGCCGCCGAGCCTCCATATGACCTCCGATCAAGATGGCCCAAATATCAAACTTGTGCGCCTCGACGATACGAACAACTCTCATTTTGATCACTTTTTCAAATAAGGCCATCTTGAATACTTTTCGAGGTCGTTTTTACCTTCCAGTCGGACTCGGTCTTGCGGTAGACTGAATTATCCGAGTCTTGTAGTGAATTTATAGGCCATATACTATCTCTGATGATGATGACTCCAAAACCAAAGTTTACCGTCTTGATGATACGCACAACTTCTGTATTGAACACTTCTTCATCCGAGGTCATCTTGATAAACTTTCGGGCACATGTTCAGTTTCACTCGGATTCGAGCTCATCCACTCGGATATTAGAGTCTTTCACTCTGATGGTCCGGCTGGACTTTTTCACTCGGATAACTATATTTTCACTCGGAAGACAAATGATGACCACATTTTCAGTCGGAAGACAATCTTTTACTCGATCGGTAGGTTTTCACTCGACCTTTTACTCGATCGGTAGGTTTTCACTCGACCTTTTACTTGATCGGTAGGTTTTCACTCGACCTTTTACACGATCGGTAGATTTTCACTCGACCTTTTACTCGATCGGTAGGTTTTTAACCTTTTACTCAATTGGTAGGTTTTCACTCGACCTTTTACTCGATCGGTAGGTTTTTACCCGAAAGGTAAGCTTTCACTCGTCCGGTGAGTTTTCACTCGGATGGTAAGCTTTTCACTCGACCAAAAACATAGCCTGATCTTGATTTGTCTCCCCAAGTCTCATACGACCTCGGATTGAGACGAATTATATATGAAAATCGATCGGCTCGACGAGACGAAACTTTCTCGTGCTGAAGTTTTTTCAATTCAAGGCCATCTTGAGGGCCGAATTTCTCGCGCGACCCATCAGACACGGTGTCTGGTACTTCGCGCCATATTTCCATTCAGCTCCGGCCTGCAGTGTTTTGCCTCTAACTTTTGCATATGAACTCGGATTGAGATGATTTATATATCAAAATCGATTGCCTCGATGAGACGAAGATAATTCATTTAGAATACTCCTTCATCCGAGGTCGTCTTGAAGGCATGATCGGCCGAAAACCACTCGGAACGTTGAACTCTGTCACTCGGAGTACAACTTCGGCCACCTAGATGAGGTCGAATGGCGATAAATTAAACATCAAAGTTATTCCACTCGGCGACCTAAAACTTTGCATGCTGAAAACTCTTTCACTTGAGGCCATCTTACTTGCCTTTTGTACCTTGCCAAAATCCGATGTCAACAATAGTGTACTGTTACTTTCACCGACCAATCAAGTTCAGGTTTTCCTCATTCTGTCTTCTGAAAAACATAATCTTTTCATTGCAGAATTTCACGCCAAGGACAATGCTATAGCCGTCTGTAGATCCAGAGAAAAGGCAAAAAATAGTCGAGATATGGAGGTTGCTGCTGGGGTGATGGGCCCCTTCATCCGTAAGCTCGGCGAGCTGCTCGTCGGAGAATACAACCTAGAGAAGCAAGTAAAGAAAGGCGTACAATCGCTCCTAAACGAGCTGGAGATGATGCACGCCGTACTTCGCAAGGTTGGCGAGGTGCCATCGGAACAGCTCGAGGAGCCGGTCCGGATTTGGGCTGGCAAGGTGAGAGACCTGTCTTGCGACATGGAAGACGCTGTTGACGACTTCATGGTGCGTGTGGATGAGGGTTCAAGCAGCAAGCCTACAAATATGAGGAATCGAGTCAAGAAGTTCCTCAAGAAGACCACCAAACTGTTTGGTAAGGGCAAAGCACTTCATCAAATCAGTGATGCCATCAAAGAAGCTCACGATCTTGCCAAGGAGTTGGCAGACCTGCGTAGAAGGTACAAGCTTGACAGTCGTAGCACTAGCAATGGTGCTACCATTGACCCTCGTGTGTTAGCTCTGCACAAAGATGTAGGGGAGCTTGTTGGCGTTGACCAGACAAGGGATGAGCTTATCAAAACACTGATTTGTGAGGACGCGAGTTCCAAGGAGCAATTGAAGACGATATCTATTGTTGGTGTTGGTGGGCTAGGCAAGACAACGCTCACCAAAGCAGTCTATGAGAAGATCAAAGCCCAATTTGATTATGTGGCTTTTGTCCCCGTGGGTCAGAACCCAGATATCAAGAAAGTTTTCAAGGACTTGCTCTATGGCCTTGACAATGAAAAGTTCAGTGACATTCATAATACAAGAAGGGATGAAAATCTACTCATCAAGCAAATCAGTGATTTCCTTATGGATAAGAGGTATGCATCACGTAGTGCTTGTCCTTTTGTATATATTTTGGAAATGTGTGAAGTATTGAGATGTATACTGAATTTCATATCTTCATTTTTTTATTTGTTATATTTCTATATCTGTACTATGTTCTTCTTTAGCAAATTCTACTTCTTTCTTTTTGCGCACGCGCCTTATTTCTGTTAGTCCTGTATACTTTTAAGCAATTTCTGTTGCATTTCTTAATCTTTTTGCATGCATATCCTTAGTGGTTGTATAAGCCTATGGTTTGCTTTAGTACCTTACAGTTCATCCTTGTTACAAACTTCAATTATATATAGATGACTTTCCAACTAATGATGTCAAAATATTTGGCATAGATACCTGATCGTGATCGATGATATATGGGAAGAAGAAATATGGAGATTTATAAATTGTGCTTTGTATAAAAACAAACTCCATAGTCGGGTAATCACAACAACCCGCAATGTGAGTGTGTCTGAAGCATGTCTCTCTTCCAGTGATGACATGATTCACAAAATGGAACCTCTTTCTGATGAAGACTCGCAGATACTCTTCCATAGAAGAATATTTCAAAGCGAGGAGAAATGTCCAGAAGATTTGCATGAAGTATCAAGAGAGATATTGAAGAAATGTGGTGGTGTACCATTAGCCATCATTACAATAGCTAGCCTTCTAGTCAGTAACCAAAGGATAAAGCAGAAAGAAGAATGGATGCATGTGCACAGTTCGATGGGCCGTGGAGTTACACAAGATGGTATTGTGAAGGACATGAAGAGGATATTATCACTCAGCTATTATGATTTGCCATCTCATCTGAAGCCTTGTTTATTATATCTAAGCATCTTTCCTGAAGACTCTGAGATTGAGAGAGATTGGTTGATATGGAGGTGGCTTGCAGAAGGTTTTATCCAGTGTGACAAAGAAGAAAGCAAGTGTGACAAAGAAAAAAGCAGGCTATTTGAGATCGGAGAGAGCTACTTCAACGAGCTTATGAACAGGAGCTTGATCCAGCCAGCACATATCAAATTGGAAGGAAATGTAGTAACTTGTCGAATACACGATATGGTGCTTGATCTTATATGCTCACTGTCAAGTGAAGAGAATTTTATCTCCATATTGGATAATGTTCAGTGGCATGCACCTAATCTGCAAAGGAAATTTCGCAGGCTATCACTTCACAGTATCAAGGCAAAGGTTCAAAACCATCAGTTTGATAGCTCTTGCCTGTCAAAAGTGAGGACCTTTGCTGTTTTATTTCCTGTTACCTGTGATTGGTTGCCATCTCTCTCAAGCTTCCAATTTTTACGTGTGCTTGATCTTGGAAATTGTGGCAGCCGTGAAACGATCTCTGGTATCAGCCTCAAGTATGTGGGGAATTTAATTCACCTAAGGTACCTAGGGCTCAAGGATGCAGATGTTTGCGAACTCCCAATGGACATAGGCAAGTTGCAGCTTTTGTAGACACTGGATATAAGAGACACTAGTATAAAAGAATTACCTACAAGTGTTATTCAGCTCAGAAATATGATATGCCTATATGTTAATCCTGACCTGAGGCTGCCAAAAGGAATGGGGAACTTGACATCCCTCGAAGTGCTGGACAGAGTAGGATTATCCTCGTCTCCTCACATTGTGAAAGAGCTGAGCCATCTGACAGGGGTTAGGACGCTCGAAATTGACTGTGATAACATGGACGAGGATTTGATTGATGTAGTAATCAAGTCCAGGGCCGTCCAGGGGCCTGTGCGGGCAGTGCGACCCCACAGGGCCCCCAAAATTCCAGGGGCTCCTCGTTTTGGGCCAACGTCTAGTATACATTTCATTTTGGGCCCTTTTTGACACCTATTCGCTGGCTCCCCAGAACTGGGCCTGCTCCTAAATCTCCCAAACCGAGCCTTTCCCGAGTCCCGATCTACACAGCATGCCGATCGATCGATCGACCTATCGATCTTTCCGAGATGAACTGACGGAAGGGCGCCGCTGTCGCACGGTGACCTACGCTAGCAGTGTATTCTTGTTTTTGATTGCTTCGTTTCCTGCCCAGAGACATAGCCCATAGCCCTGCTCGTATGAAGAACTAATTCATGATTCTGCTGGCCGCCGGACGCTTGGCAAGTCACAGCAAATCCCAACGCACAAGTAGAAGGAGCAGGTGGCCGAGACCAAGGTGAGGCATCAACAATCTGTCATCAGGTGCGCTCAAATTGATTCCCTATTTTGTGAGTATATTGTATGCATATATATGCAGCACTTCATCAATCAATTTTTTGTAGGGAAGATATATACGGAGTAGTTGGTTAGTTAATTACGTTGACACACATCAAGATTTTCAAGATACTCCTTGCTCGTTTAAAATTCAGGTTCAGTCTTTTTTTTGTATTATCTTGACAAGCCTATAATTTATGCAGTGTTTGCATTTATTCAATATTTTTTTATTAATAAACCGTGTACTCGAGAAATTTTAGGGCCACAATTTGTATTTCGCACCGGGGCCTCAAATTTCTGGAGACGGCCCTGATCAAGTCTCTAGGCAACCTACAAAAATTGCAAAGTCTGTGTATTTATCATGGCGGCAGATTGATAGAAAGAATGTGTGAAAGCTGGGTGCCACCTCCAAACCTCCGTAGTTTGATTCATGGGACCCCTCTTCTTCTTCGTTGTTCTCCTGACTTCCAATGTGGGTTAATTCAATGTCGCTTCCCCACCTCTCCCGCCTGGAAATAGATGTGGAAGAACTGCAAGGGGATGGCATTCAGATCATTGGAGTGTTGCCTTCTCTTCGGTTTTGCGGCTGCGTGCACATCGCATGGTGGGAATGTTGGTTGTGAGGGCCGATGCATTCCCATTTGCGAGATGCTGCAAGTTCCGCTGGTTTCCGATGGCGCCGTGCCTTTTTCCACCTGGAGCCATGCCAAGAGTTCAGCACCTTGAGTTCACGGTCTCTGCGCAGTCGATCGCGAGTGGTGAGGTTGACTGCAGCATGGGGCACCTCCCTTCTCTCGAGCAAGTTCGGGTTTATCTGGAGCTTGAGAATTCCAGCGATGAAGAGATGGAGACAGCCAAGGCTTGGCTGAGGCGCGCAGCAGAAGCCCATCCAAAACGTCCCACCATTGAAATCTATGATAGCAAGTGAGTGCTGACATGCCTCTGCCGCCGGTAAGGTATGGTCTACTCACCTGAGAAACCAAGAATTCCTTTTTCCTGAAAATGCTCATCACCATATTATTTGATTTATTCCTCTTAGTTTCCCAATTCCAGGCCTTCAACAGGATCCTCAAGTCAGGTACCAGTAATTCCATCGGGCCTTCAACAGTATGTTGTTCCCACATTTCGATGGGCAACAAACAAACTCAGTGTGCCGTGGCAGTCACCCACAATTCACTGTACCGCCGCAACTCCCAATAAACGAAGGCTCATTCCCTCAAACGTTTGTTGAGATTCTGCCCTTTGCTAGACGGAGTGAACTATTTATTTCTCCTGCATTTGCTTCCAGAAATGCAGCACCTCCTTTCCTTTATTATTCAGTCTTTTTAGGACTCGTACAATAAAAGGCTGCCTCTACGTGTATTTGACTGTTCACATACAGCATCGTTTTGTTTTTACTGGCTTATTAATTAAGAGTTGACTCAACTCCTGTTGACTTGCTTTGCTTTTCTTGAACTACTGTTGGTTGAACAATGAAAGGCAGTTGGTTCAACTCGTGCTGTTCGTTAAGCTTTCTCTTCTTGCTGCAACTCCTGTTTTCAAGCTCGTGAGAGATAGAGCCACAAACGCTCAGATGTTGGTAGTGATGGTGCATATACCATATACCACTATTGATCTTCACGCCTCAAGGTTACATACACAAGTGCAAAACTGATGACTAAATAAAACATCAGACAATTTATAGCATTTTGTATGCCAAAAGGCCCACAAACAGGAGCCAACCACCGCTCACTCGCTCCTGTTTTGCATAACATCAACAGTGGCAATTACTGCCTCTCTTTCGGTTCCTTTGGAACATATTTTCTTTCTAGATTATCAGTTGGACTTAACAAAATCAATTATCTATAACTAACAGCCAATCTAATGGTATGATTGAGTGAGCCGAGTAGTGGGTTGCTAACAGGATTCTCCAAGCTGGAAATCTACAGAGAAATAGACTACCAAATCCTCACAAGGGAATGAGATCGAGAACTGCTTGGCTGCTTTCGCTTCCTCAGATAGTTCTTTTCACAGATGATTGCATCAATGTGACATAGTAATACATACTCCCTCCGTTCCTATGTCTTTTTAGAGATTCCAATATGGACTACATACGAAACAAAATGAATGAATCTACACTCTAAAATACGTCTATATACATCCGTAAGTACTCCATATTGAAATCTCTAGAAAGACTTGTATCTAGGAACGGAGGGAGTACTTCAATCAAATTGACGATCTAGAAATGCACAAGAGTCTTATAAACCCAGAGAATAGGGCCACAGCTTCAAACATCAACCAATAAATCACCGTCAGTCCGCGTTCAAACACAAGTCCAATCACAGTCAGTCAGAGTTAATTAACCAGGACAACATTACACAAATCCATAATCGACCACAATGTAAAAATCTCATGACGGCCACAGAAATTAGGCAGCCATCGTTCACGGACTATCGCATCTTACGGAAAATACTGAAACATCTTTAAGCAGAAGGAAAAACATTCCACATAAAACAACATACACAAGCACAAGAATCCATAGGCTACGCGGAAATTTGACCACCACAGCTCTTGTCATCTACCCTTAACACGCCATCTCCTTTTGATTCTCCGGGTGAGGCAATTATTTACAGCTAGCGACACTTTATGGCTGCAGGAGGACCGAAAACTTTCCATATGAATGAAGCCGATCAAAGGAACTCCAGCTACTGGTAATCAGGGTTGAACGCGATGCCCTCTTGGTGGATTAGATCCTTCATTTGTTCTTCCAACAACGCATGCTGCTCGAAGTCAAAGTTGAAGGGCATCGTGCAGACTGGGTGATCACTTATGTCATGCAGCGATGCCAAGTAAGGATGTACAAGCGCGTCTTCTACTGACCAAAAGAAATAAAGGAACAATCAGTAACATGGATGGATATCGGAGACGGATATTTTGCTAGTCAAAACTATCGACCGCCAACAATAGAAACACCACCCAACAGGTACCAATATTGGAAAGAACTTCCACGTGTGCATGTTGACTTGTCTTGTTCTTCCCCGTTCCTCATTCCCTCTCTGGCGATGGATATATCCTCTTCATTGTCGACCTGGCCGACCCTTGCAGTGGCCGCCGCAGGGGAACCCCAGAAGCATGAGGACACCGTGAACTAGGACCCTAATATCGACCCGGGTAGGGTGGTGGATGTGGTCACGCTGTCGCCGGCCAAAACGTGACAGTGACGACTACGGCTGTCGTCCACCATACTGATCCAGTACTAGGAATGACTGATGCACGGCTGATTTTTTTAACTGATGGCGACGGGGCGGGCGACAGGACGGGCGCCCGTGCGTGCAACCTTGATGGCGCCGTCCATAGCCGCCGGTGATCGCCGGCGCGTCGGCGGTCAGTTTTGGGCCCTTGCCGATTCCATCGAGGACGGTGCGGACGACAATGGGGACGAGATCCCGGCGGTTTCTCCTCCGTCACCGACGCCGTCAGATCTCATTTGTGATTTTTTTTTCATTCAGGTTACAATGAGGATGAAGTTGCAACGACGATCGACCGAGTCCTGCCTTCGGACAATCCAGCACGAATCGGGCTTCACGCGAGCGAAAAGAAAGAGATGATTCGACGAGTTGTTCATCGGCGAACGGCGGCGACGGTGCTCAGACCTTGGAAGGGTCCCCTGGCCAAGGTGAGTCTTCCAAATCTTACGCTTTTCGACATGATTAGGCCGAAGTCGTGGATCACTGTTAAGAAAAGGAAGAGTGCAAGGCCGATGGGCGGTCGTCCGGCGCCGGCGCCGGCCATGACGCCAGTGCCTCCGATCGGGAGCTCTGAGATGCACTCGCTGTGTTTGAACTGCTTGTTGGGCTGCGGTGGGCCGGCTCAGGGGGAATCGAGGCCGAGAGGGGATGGGCCAGGGTCAGATGGGTATGTGGCCCAGGCTGTATCGGGTCCTAGTCCTCCTCGTAGCGACCCCCCCCCCCCCCCATGCACGTCCGAGATCGATCGTTTCACCGCTCGGGAGCCGACGGCTGTTGCTGCTAGGGTTCCTAGGCGAGGGACTCCTGGTTTCCCGGTGTGTGGGTTGGGTCGGGCGAGAAGGATCCGGCCGCTCGAGTCCATGGCTGGACGCGGGACTGCGGCGCCGCCCGCCAAAAAACCCGCTGCTGCTGCTGTTGGTCGGGGCGGGGCTGCACCGCCGCAGGGCAGGGCTGCTCAGCCGCCGGCTGTGGGAGCCGGGCGCGGGGCCCTGGGGCAGCTTGGCCAGAGGCCGCCGGCGGGCGGTGGTGTCACGCAGGGCATCCAGGGTCGCGGCGTTGGCAACCTGGGCGCTCGGCCACCGGGGCAGGTGCCCTTGCAATCTGCGGCCGGGAGGGGCGGGCTGCGGCCTCCGGCGCTGGGTGTGGTTGCCGTGACACAACCGGCCGCGGGTCAGGGTGGGCCTCGGCCTCAGGCGCCGGGTGTGGCTGTTGTGGCTGCTGCTGGCCGGGGTGGTACGGCCCTTGGGAGTGGGCCAACGCCTGCCGGCGGTCAGCCTCGTGCCGCGCCTCCGCCTCACTTCGTCGCGAGGCCTGCTCAGAACCGTTCGGGTCCGTCGCAGACGAGGCAAAATTCGAGCAACAGAGAGTCCTATGATCTGCCCCGAGGCCAGTGGGGGGATGATGGGTATGATGCGTACAGAGAGGGACAACATCGTGGTTCCTCTTCCACAGGTGGAGGTCGAGGTTATGCCTGGCAGAGTGACGGGTCTACTGAGAGGCCGTTTCTCGGCCCTCCAGGTGGTTTTGTCGAGGGAGCCTCTGGTCCGGACCACCGCCAGAGAGGTGGCTACCGTGGACATCATGGTGGTCGGGGTGGTGGCCGTTGGAGGTATCGCCGACAGCCTCCGCCTCTGGTAGTTGTTGACCATGCGGTGTCATAGGTAGAGATCGATCATGCTCAGTCCACGGATCTCCCTCCCCAGGCGATGGAGGTGGTGATGGCCTTGGCTAATGTTGAGGTTCCTGCGATTGGGACCGTGGCTGAGGCTAACGACAGGTCTGATGCAGAGAGGGCGTCCAAGTGGGCGCGTAGAAAGGAAAGGATGCTTTGCTACCGTTGTGGTGAGAAAGGCCACTTCATTGCTGAGTGCGTGGCCGAGCTGTGTGAGTCGTGTGGCAAGCCAGCTCATGCCTCTTGGGATTGCCCGTTATTGCATGACCAAACTCCGGCTCTGACAATGTATGGGGTATATTGTGCTGAGCTAATGTTCTTTGAGTCACCGGCCGCGAGAGATATTCCGGAGGAGACAACGAGCTTGACCACCGGGGTTGTGAAAGCTACCCAGGGTGCGGTAACTGAGGCTCAGATTGTGCGGAGGCTTCAAGAGCTGGCACCGGGAGACTTCCAATGGGGGCTGGTTCCTCTCGAGGCTAATGTTTTTAAGGTTGATTTCCCACTATGGATGATTTGCAGAGACTGCTGAGCTTTGACTTATGTAGAGTGCCTGGCACTAAGTGCATTCTGGAGTTTAATGAGTGGAAGAAGGTGGAGCCTAAGGGAAAGCCACTTACGCAGGTTTGGTTGACACTATTAGAAAAAGGGCTATAGATGGGATTGACATTAATAGCGCACCAGACAGGTGGTGTGCCATTAGTATATACTAATGGTGCACCACCTTCTGATGCGCCATTAGAGTTGAAACTACTAATGGTGCACCTTGCCCACGGTGCGCCATTAGTATCAAATTTTTTTTGAACTAGTGCGCCTGTCCAAACATACTAATGGCGCATCCACAGGAAGTGCGCCATTACTAGTTGTAACTAGTAATGGCGCACCAGCCAGAAAGTGCGCCACTAATGTTATTTTTTTATTATTTTTTTATTCCTTTTTTTTGCTAAACTACTAATGGCGCACTCACACGAGGTGCACCATTACTAGTTTAAACTAGTAATGGCGCACCGTGGCAGAGTGCGCCATTAGTATGTTTTTTTTTGCAAAACTACTAATGGCGCACCACCAGGGGGTGCACCATTAGTAACCTGGATTACTAATGGCGCATTTGTTGTTGGTGCGCCATTAGTAAGTGGGCAGCAACAAGATATTTTGGACAGCCTCTCCTCCCACACTCACTTTCTCCCCACTTCATTCTCTCTACCGCCTCCTCCTTGTCTCGGGTGCCTCCTCTTTTTCACCTCATTTCCACCGTAGATTCATTCAAATTAAGTGGTTAAGTTACCTTGTTTTGCTAGGTAAGTAAGGGGGGAAGCTATATTTATGTTGTTCTCCCTACAACAATGTGCACATGCACTTTTTATGGCCTAGCTAGATCTATGTATGTTCGTGGTGTTGCATATGTTTGTGGTGTTGCATATGTGTTTGTGTTTGGAGGTGTACCGGTATTTGAAATGCGATAGTTGCCAATATTTTGCCGGAATGTTGATTCATTTCCGTTTCGGCGAGAATTTTGGCATTAAGCATTCTTTTTGGTCCTATTTTTAGGGAAAGTCATGCCAAATTTTTTCTTGGTTCTAAAATATCGTTTTGCTCTACCCCGCAGGCGACCATGGTCCGCACGATGACCGAAGGCATCGTGAATAGGTTTTTGAGGTCCGCGAAGGCCGAGATGCTTCAAAAGAACGAGACGGAGATAAGATGTCCGTGTCGAAGATGCAAGCTGAATAGCCTTATTGCGGACCCGGATTCCGGGCAGGTGCGGGACCACCTGCTCTTGCGTGGTTTCATGGATGGCTATCAGTGGCAAGGTGATGAAGATGACTACGAAGTCGTCCATGAGGGCCGGGCAAGAAATGAGGAAGGGCAGCAAGACAACCACCGCGGCTCGGGCGGGCGAGAAGACGAAGAATCCCCAGGAGATGATCACGGCGGTGATGCTGTACACAGTCATCATGTAGAAGATGCAGGACATGATGATGATGCCGGCGGAGCAGACGGCGCTGGACCATCGATGGGCTGGGTGCAGGACCCTCATATTCAAGAGCTGCTTCTCAAGCAGACGGATAACGTAAGAGCTGCCGCCCGAGAGAAAGCCAAGATGGATCAACTTGAGTTAGACGCGGTTACTCCATTGTATGAAGGATGCAGGCCCGAGGATACCCGCCTGAAAGTAACGCTCATGGCTCTGGAGATGAAGGTAAAACATAAAATGACCAACGCATGCTTCGACGAGAACATGTCATTCTGGCACGAACGTCTTCCCAAGGGGAACAAGTGCCCGACCAGTTTGGAGGAGGCGAAGAAAATCGTGTGTCCTCTAGATTTACCGCACGTGAAATACCATGTGTGCATGAACAATTGCATCATTTATCGGGACGAGCACGCGGAGTCTACCATATGTCCGGTGTGCGGTGTCACTCGATACAAGAAGAGGAAGAAAGATCCTCGAAAAGTGGTGTGGTACTTTCCGATCACTCCTCATATGCAGCGGTATTTCACGGACCCTAAGGTAGCAAAGCTCCTGCGTTGGCACGCGGATAGGGAGAAGAAGAAGCGAGAAGATGACGCAAATGATCCGGAGATAGATAAAAAAGACAAGATGCTGAGTCACCCTAAGGATGCGAGCCAGTGGCAAGCGTTGAACTTCGAATACCCAGAATTTGGGAACGATCCAAGAAACATCGTGCTGGGCGCGAGCACCGATGGAGTCAATCCGTTTGGCAGCCAGAGAAGCACACATAGCACCTGGCCTGTGTTTGTGTGGATGTACAACCTTCCCCCTTGGTTGTGCATGAAGAGGAAGTACATTCACATGAGTATGCTAATTGAAGGGCCGAAACAACCAGGGAATGACATCAATCTGTATCTGGGGCTGCTGAAAGAGGAGCTTGACACGCTGTGGAAAACGCCAGCCAATACGTGGGACGCCGCAGAGAAAGAATATTTCCCTATGAGAGCCGCACTGCTCACGACGGTGCACGACTATCTCGGTTACGGATATCTTGCGGGGCAGGTAGTCCACGGATTTTCTGGATGCATAAGGTGCATGGATGACACAACGTATCTCCAGCTGGATAGAGATCCCGGGTCTTCGAAAACCGTGTTCATGGGACATCGAAGGTGGCTTCGCGACGATGACCCGTGGAGGAAACGCAAGGATCTGTTCGATGGTGAAACCGAACCCCGAAAATGCCCGTGTACGAGGAGCGGCGAGGAAATAGACAAGCTGTTGAAAAATTGGAAAGATTGCCCACTGCCGGGAAAGAAGCAAAAGGCGCCAGAGCCGGGAAAGAAGCGAAAGGCGCCAGAGCCGCTGCTGAAGGTATGGAAAACGAGGTCTGTTTTCTGGGACTTGCCGTATTGGAAGATCCACCGTGTGCCTCACAGCCTTGATGTCATGCATATCACAAAGAATGTGTGCGAGAGTCTGCTTGGTACCCTGCTCAACATGCCAGAGAGGACCAAAGATGGGCCGAAAGCAAGGGCAGACTTGAAATCAATGGGCATCAGGCAGGAGCTTCACGCTATATATGATGATGATGATGATGATGATGATGATGATGATGATGATGATGATGATGATGATGATGATGAGGCGAAGCAGGACACAGAAAGTCGTCGCAAAGGCAAAAAGGCCAAGAAGACCGGAAATGACTACCCTCCCGCGTGCTTCACTCTAAGTCAGGAGGAGATCGAGCAGTTTTTCACCTGCCTCCTAGGAGTAAAACTTCCTTACGGTTACGCCGGGAAGATAAGCAGATACCTAGACCCAGCGAAGCAGAAGTTCAGCGGGATGAAGTCTCACGACTGTCACGTGCTGATGACGCAGATACTTCCAGTTGCAATCCGTGGGATCATGGACGCGCACGTCCGTGAAATGCTATTTGGCCTATGCAACTTCTTCGACGTCATCTCTCGGAAGTCGATTGGCGTGAGGCAACTCAGAAGGCTACAGGAAGAGATCGTGGTGATACTATGCGAGCTTGAGATGTACTTCCCGCCCGCATTCTTCGACGTTATGGTGCATCTGCTGGTCCATATAGTGGAGGATATCATCCAACTCGGGCCGACGTTCCTGCACATCATGATGCCGTTCGAAAGGATGAATGGTGTCATCAAAGGATACGTTCGCAACATGTCACGTCCAGAAGGAAGCATAGCCAGGGGCTTTCTGACCGAAGAGTGCATCTCCTACTGCACGAATTATCTAGGCATCGAGAACCCCGTTGGTCTGCCCGTCAACAGGCACCTCAGCAGGCTCGCTGGATGGGGTCACCGTGATGGTCGCCGCGAAATGCATGTCGACTTCGAGGGTCGACTCGCCGACTTTGAAAGAGCAAACCTAGTCGCGCTACAACACATAGACGTGGTCGATCCTTGGGTGGTAGAGCACAAAACCTTTATTAAGAAGACGTACAATGACCGAGGCCAACAGAGGACGGACGGAGATATACTCAAAGAGCACAACTCATGTTTCACGCGTTGGTTCAAGCAGAAGCTTCTGTCGTACCCTTTACATGAGGATTCTTCCGCGGAAGAACAACTCATATTCGCCTTGTCACAGGGCGCCGAGCACAACCTAATGACCTATGAGGCGTACGATATCAACGGCTACACATTCTACACCGAGGCCAAGGACATGAAGAGCGATGGTTATCAGAACTCCGGGGTAACGATGGAATCCTACACCGGTAACGACAAGGACAGATACTACGGAAGGATCGAGGAGATCTGGGAGCTGAGCTACGCTGGAGAGAAGGTCCCGATGTTCCGTGTCAGATGGGCCAAGAACGTCATAAAAGAAGACCGGTATTTCACCACCATGGTTATACCCGAAGCCAAATCCAAGACCGCGGGCGCAAACGTCACCGCGAAAAATGAGCCATGGGTACTGGCTTCCCAAGTGGACCAATGCTTCTTCATTACCGACCCGCCAAAGCCCAGTCGTGTAGTCGTGAGGAGAGGCAAAAGGAAGATCATCGGAATGGATGGAGTAGCCAATGAGCAAGACTTCGACAAGTACAGCGACCCGAGGATCGAACATGACGACGATGATGAAGTAGCAGCATACACCACAAGAAGAAGCAGGACCACCCTACCTAAAGGACGTCCGTTCCATAGAAGAACTCCATTTGCGAAAAAGAAGGGCAAGAAGATTGTGAACAGATAGCTAGCTAAGATCGATTATATTTAAATCGTAGCCTTCATTTCTCGATTGTATTTCATGGGTACTTTTTGAACTATCATGAATATTTTTAAATTTCATGGACACTCGATCTCGATCCCCCTCCATCTCGATTGCTATCCCACCTCGCCAGATCCGGTCCCCCTCGCCGGCGAGCACCCCCCAGTCCACCGGCCGCCGCCGCCGACCCCCCGCACCCTCGATTCCCCTACTCAACCGCCGCCGCCGACCCCCCGCACCCCGCGCACCCTCCCCCACTCCACCGGCATTACTGTTTGATGATATTTTTAAAAAAATTATTACTGTCTTATAAAAAAATATTACTATTATGATTTAAACAAGTTTGAACATATTTAAACACAAATAAGTATCAAACAGCTTTTTAAATGCTTAAAAAAAATTTGTGGAGCCTGGGAGTCGAACCCAGGACCTCCTGGTGTGAGAACTGGCTGCTGACCAGTCGAGCTAGTAGAGGGGACTTGATGTGGATCAGTTCTGGTGGTAGATAACCTGTTGGCTCGAGCAGAAATCAAAAAAATACTAATGGCGCACCACGGTGGGGTGCGCCATTAGTATGGATGTACTTATGGTGCACCGAGGGGTGGTGCGCCATTAGTATTGTGCCCGGCCCCACCCATATTCCCTCCCCGGCCCCTCTCTCTCCCTCGCCCTCGCCCTCGATCCCCTTCCCCTCTCCTCTCCCGACGCCGCTGCCCCGCCGCCTCGACGCTGCCCCGCCGCCCCGACGCCGCCTCGACGCTGCCCCGCCGCCCCGACGCCACCCCGACGCCGCCTCGACCCCGCCCCGACGCCGCTGCCCCGCCACCTCGACGCTGCCCCGCCGCCTCGACGCGACCCCGCCGCCCGGACGCCGCCCCGACGCCGCCTCGACGCTGCCCCGCCGCCCCGACGCCGCCTCGACCCCGCCCCGACGCCGCTGCCCCGCCACCTCGACGCTGCCTCGCCGCCTCGACGCGACCCCGCCGCCCGGACGCCGCCCCGTCCACACCACCGTCGCCGGAGCACCACCACCCCCGTGAGCTCCCCCTCCCCCTCTCCCCCTCTCCCCCTCTATAGTGTACTTTTTACTGTGCATTTTTTAACACAAAGTTCTCAAAGAGAGTTTGCCTCCTAGGATAAGTTTTCACAAGCACCAGCCTGCATCTCTCTTTTTTCCAATGAAAGAATGCATGACTTTTAGTTTCAAGTACTATGAATTACGTGGAGTTTGTGGTAAACATGTTTGTACCCATAATGTGGTCACAAGCTTCACAAGTGTGTCCTTGTAAATTTTTTCAAGGCATCTTGAAAGTTGTAGCAAAGATTGAGTAAAATGGAATTCTAAACATGTATCCGTGCTTCTGACAAGAATTCTAAATCTGATGCATTTACTAGCAAGAATTGTGAATTGTCATCTTTGTATTGCAGAAGCTTTTAAATTCTTTAGCATGAGTTTCTTCAAGTTTGGTTGTTCCTGCTGCATATGCCCAGCTAATAGCATGATTTAGCTTGTACCAAGTGCTTCGCTAGAATTCGGATAGTTCCCCACCTACTAGCTCTTTGTGGTGGCTTATTGGTGACTTGTCATACTTGTATCTTTGAACTAGGTTGATATGGAACTGGGTTGTTCATTTTTCCGCATCTCTATGCTCACGTAGATATCTTTAGGGATGAAGTCCATGTCCTGTGCCGTGACAGATGTATTTACAAGAGCTGTTTTATTTACCCCTCAAGTAGTTTTTTTGTGTAATTGAAACTCGTCGTGCGTGTGTGCACGCGCCGCTGTAAGGTTGCAAAGCTTTGGTCCGGATGCTGCTCCGGGACAGATCACCTGAAGCAAAACAATGCACCATATTGCTCAAAGATCAATGTGGAAATGGAATCATAATTCTGAGCTATTTTTGTAGAGACACTGATAAGATGATTCAAACTGCAATGCCTTGATACTGAAAATAGTTAGAACATCTTATATTTGTGAACAGAGGGTGTAGTTAGTAGGCATACAACCGATCGCAAAAGCCTAACCATGTTAGTACACAATCATGTGTCACAAGATTCACAGCACACTTTGCTGCGTGCTGTTCTAAACTTATTCTTTTTTTGGAAGCTTCAGGCTCTACTTTTGCGTCGATGGTGAATAAAATCTCTGTTTGTGCCAAAAAATAACCCATTTCTCCTGAAACGTTGATTAATTTCTGTTTTGGTTGAGAAATGGGGCACTCCTAGGTCAAGAAAATTAGCAAAGGTCATGCCCAATTTTCTTGACCTAGAAGGTGCCCGATTCTCAACCAAAATAAAAATTAATTTGCTTTAGTGGTTGGATTAGTTTAGTATTTTATTCACACACTCAGACACCCTTGCTTGCCATGTGTGATAGAGAGATAGTGAGAGGAGACAATAAGCTATCTGCAGCTTAATTTGCATTGCATACTAGCTAGATAGCTTTTGTTTTTCAGGACCAACCGAACAATACATACATATACCTATAGGCACCAGCTTAATTTCCAAGGCAGGACAATTACTTGCTTCATTATATTCATCCATCCATCCATTTTGCATCATGTACAGAACCAAAAATAATCGCAAAAGCCTTAGTTCGAAGCGGATGAGCATTCTATTCTCAGGCAGCAAAGGCATTCTCAATACATATTGGTGAATGGCAAAACCTACAATTTCTTTGTTTGTTGCAAAATGAATGATCCGAAAGAAGATATCAATAGCCTTTAAAGCCACCCAATTGTTTGTATACACAACATGAATCGGAAAACTTACAGTGTTGAAGATGATCAGAAAGAAGAGGACAAGTCAAACCTTCAAATCGATCAGATCAGCTAACAGCTACTGCAATTCGCCCGCCTTGACCTCGAACTCTTCTCTGGTTGATAGTATCTTCACACGAACCATGCCTCGCTCCCACTCGGATTTCCCAACCAAGATCAGCCTGCTAGCGTTTATCCTCTCCGCGTGTTTGAACACCCTGCGGTGTAGTAAAAAGTAATTACAGATACACTCACCCACATAAGTATTCAACACAATGAAAAAATAGTACAAATTAAGGAAAGGCAATACCATTTCAGAAGCTTGTCTTCTAAAAAGAAGAGTGAACTTTCTAGACACACCCCTCAAGAACTAGGTTACCCTGAGAACGTGGACTTGGACCTTAGCAACAACACACTAACAGGTTCTATCCCAAAACACCTAGGCAATATCACAAACATCTCTCAATTGTTCCTTGACAATAACCAACTTTTTGGCGACATTCCTCGAGAATTAGGTTATTTGGTCAACTTAGAGATCTTGTTCCTTGACAATAACCAACTTTTTGACCAAACTTTGTTTCTATTTAGAGAGAAACATGGCCCACAACGATGAGGCCGGGGGTTCGGGCGGCAAGGCATTCTGGGAGCTGTCCCAGGAAATGGAGGAACAACCTCACTTGTATGAGGCCGCCGCCTTCCCCACCGATCCTGAGACCACTGATGGTGCCGCCAAGGATGACCACACTGATGCCACCACTGATGGTGCCGCCGAGGATGCCACCACTGATGATGGCGGCGCCCGCACAGATGGCAGCCAACCGAAGAGGCAACGAAAGGACCGGCTCCCGATCGTGCTCCTCACCCTCAAGGAGGAAGTTACTGAAGTGGACTCCAACGGGAATCCAACGGCACCCGAACGAATAGTCAAGGGGTACTCGCTTTAGCTCGGGTGCATTGTCCGGAGCTCCGTCTCGATCAACACCGAGAACCTGAGGCATCCTGACCGAGGGAATTTGCGCCACCTCCTCTTCACGAAGCTGAACGAACGATACAAGTTCCCCGCTGAATTTGCAAACACAAGCCTCAAAGGGAATAAAGTGAACAATGCTGCCCTCACGAAGATGAGCAAGGCCCTGTCTACTTGGAAAAGCAATGTGAAGAAAATGATCGAGAAAGGTGAGAGTTATCAGAAGATCAAGGAGAAAAATCCTTCGATCACCGAAGATGACTACAACGACTTCAAGATCAATTGCTCGAGCACCGCAAACTCCCAGTCAAGTGAGTGGGGGGAAAAATGCGGGAGCTGAACATAGGGGAACACACACTCGGTCCCGGCGGTTACAGAGTGGTGGAGCCTATATGGGACAAGGAGGAGGCGGACCGTGCCGAGCAAGGCCTACCGCCCCTCTTCGATAAATACGGTGACAAGCAGACCAGGAACTTTGTCAGGGCCCGGTACAAGAAGGACCCGAAAACAAAGGAGCTTACCACGGATCCGAAGACTAGGCAGCTTGAGCTTGTTCTGGTAAGGAATACACCCCCGCGTAATTAGCTCCATATGGTTGCATTCTAATTAATGAAGCCAAATTTTTAAATGGTTCACATTCCTTCCGCAGGCGACTGAAAGCAGTAGCGTGGGGTCGACTAAGAGCAACCCTTGGGACACCACTCTAAATAGGGCGTTGAATGTAATGAAGAACAAGGATAAGCTCAGTAAGCCGACGTCAGCTGGTCGTGTGGCCGGCAAAGGCTTGTCGACAAAATGGGGGTCATACTATACCGCTGGTGTGCGGAAGGAGAAAAAGACCAGCTCGGAATGCCAGGCGCGAGAGGTTCAAGAACTCAAGGCACAGGTGGCGCGGATTCCGGAGATTGTCCAAGAGCAAGTGGAACAACGACTCGGAGCGACGATCACCACCATTGTGCCTACCTTGATCTCGGGGTTGAGTGTGTGGATTGCGGGCGGCCAACAGGGGCCGCCCCCGATTCCTAGCTTCACGGCCAGCAACTCGCATAATGCGATGGCGGGGCCATTAGTGCCTTCGGCGGAGGCGGCATTGGTGTCTCCGACGCCGGCACGGGAGCTTAATGCACCCGGGTGTACGCCGGCCGGCACCTTTGCAGCAAGCGGCCCCTCCGTCAACTGCACGCCCGCCGTTGGCGGTGCGTCGACATTAGCCGAGCTCGACCGTAACTAATTAAGCCTCTCTCGGCCGAGGACTTCATCTCCTTGCCTTTGACTGGGCATCCCTGACGCCCTACATGTTTTCGCAGGGCACCGCCGACGTTCCGTGCACTCTCCTCCACTTCGTGAACAACGAGTTGGTCGATGTCGCCAAGGGCAAAATCGTTCAACCGGGCAACCCCTTGTTCCACGGTACCCAGATGCCACCCAACTTGTTTAGGGTTCAACTGGTTCGGGTGCTGCCAGGCTGCGACGACTTGTTACCTCCGATTCGACCCGTCGGGGCCGACGATGATGATGTGATGACCCTCAGCGCCTGCCTGAGCTGGCCCCTGCTTTGGCCGAAGAGCCAGATTCGTTTGGGGGCGGGGGACACCACCCCAAAGACAACACCGCCAGTCGTGCCGGCGCCAAGTCGGCCCCATGGCAAGACCGCCGCAATGGTGCCGGACATCCCTATGCCACTGGATCCAAACATGCATATGGCACAGGATCAGAACGACGACGACGACGATGATGATACATTTGGCAACGTCGATCAGTAGTTTGCCGATCATGGGTACGATGGCGACTTCATGGGGCCTCCTTCTCAAGAACCAAACCCAACAAAAGACGTGTGCAATCTAGCTGGTACCGCGGAGAAGCCAAGTTGCAACAGGCGCCGTCTGGCGTTTAACTCTCAGGAGACGCCTCCAGCTGCCGACTTCACCGAGGCTCAGATAGGCGAGGTGCAAAATATTATCAGCCCCAACACACTCAAGAAGGCGGTCTGTGAGCAGAACTCGGTCCCATTACAGGAGAAGAAGAAGGCACGCAAAAGAAAGACTAAGAAGGGTGCGAGCCAGCCGGCACCAAGTACGATCCGTGCTCAGGACGGGCCACCTTCACCGCAGGATATCTTGAGGAGGGTGCATGTGGCGGGTAGGGCGATGCTACCGACAAATATGCTCAATGCTGCAACCGGTGCTATGCGGAGTCTGCATGACAGTGTTCTTTCTTTGGAGAAGCGGCGTCTCAGAGAGAAGGATGTGGCATACCCGGTTTTCGCGGCCAAGGTGCCAGAGGGCAAGGGCTTTGTGGATAACTCCATCGGGCGTACGATCGTCCTGCGTTTTGATGACATCCACGCTATGTTGAACCTTCATCCACTGCACTACACCTTCGTTCGGCTATTTTCCCTGAGTATGGAGATGCGGATCATTCGCGACAAGACCCCGGACATCGTGATAGTCGACCCCTTCTACATGCGTGCCAAGATCTTGGGCAGCGTTGGGGACCGGCAAGTCGCGAGTTCTTACCTCGAAGGCGTCACTCTGGCAAACCAAGATAAGGATAACTTCCTCGTGCCTTACTTTCCCGAGTAAGTCCTCCCCTCAACCGGCCCGTAACATATGAATTCTTACATTTCGATCGTTTTTCTTTTAACATTTCGTGTTTTCTGCAGTGACACACGTTGCACGCTCATCCTCCTAAGCCCCAAATATTCCATGGCCACGTATTTCGACCCGGACCGTCAGTCGAACTTAGACTACACAAATGTCAAGAAGGTTCTTGATGATGTTCTCCCCGGCTACGCCAAATCTGGAGGCACCTTCACCAAGCCTATTCGTAAGTACGGCAAGCATGTGTTCTCCCACAATACGATGTTCTGCTGCGTCAAGCAGCCGCCTGGCGGTCAGAAGAGTGCCTACTACGCCATCCATCACATGCGGGCGATCGTACGGGACCATCATCAACTTCTGCTACCGAGTAAACTCAAAGATTGGGCAAAGAGCGTGTCGGCAATCCAGGACGCGGACCTCCGACAAGAATTCTTTCGCATCCAGTCAGAGTTTGCGGAAATCATCCATCAAGATGTCCTTCGTACCTCGGGGCAGTTCTACCTCAACAATCAACCGTCCAACAGTGACATCGACACAATGCTACAAATGCAGGCTGACAACGACCGTTATTTCATGACTCCCACGATAGACGGCGGCTTCATCCACGCTCCGGTCCCTTGAGTCGAGTCGAAAGCAGTGATGCTGTGTCTAGTTATGAAACATCGATTGGCTCATGTTGTAATTAAACTTTAATGAACTTGTAGTATGTCCCTTTGGTTTCGAGAGTCGTTCAACTTAGATGTAATCGATGCTATTAATGTCTTGCTTTTCTCTTCCGATCGTTCTGTTGCATACTTATATATTTCTTATGTATTGTCTGTGAATTGGTACTAACGTTTCGTTTGGCTAGTGCATAGCGATGCCGACGTATGTCGTGTACAAGGGTAAGGTTCGCAGAGTCTACGATGACTGGGAGGAGTGTCGGAGACAGGTTCACCGATTCAGCGGTAACAGTTACAAAGGGTACACCACTAGGGCCGAGGCCGAATCTAGATACGCCCGCTATCTAGCGGGAGAGGGGAGGGAGCGTTGGAGGAACCGGATGAAGACGAGTTTCATCGTGATGATGCTCATCGTGATGACCGCAGCTCTCTTCTATGTGATGGTAGTTTAGATGATCGATATCGACTTGTAATGTGAAGACAAACTCGCTACTCGCGGTCTCGAGACTTGTAATATAATGTTCTATCTTTGTTCGGTCTTTTCAATTCGGATACTAATATGATGAATTGTATTCGGAGACTAATATGATGAATTGTATTCAAAGACTAATCTTCTATTGTATTCGATGAATCTGTTGTTGATGTGTGCTGTCTATATTTTGTCAAATTGTAACCTGTGCAAAAAACAGAAAATAAAAAATAAAAAAACCTAATATTCATACTAATGGCGCATCACATGACAGTGCGCCATTAGTATGACAAAGCATACTAATGGCGCATCACTGGATAGTGCGCCATTAGTATGCCGTGGTTACTAATGGCGCATCCAGTGGTAGTGCGCCATTAGTATGCCAAAGCACCTGGGTATACATGGCCCCTGGGAGGCATACTAATGGCGCACCCTGGCCTATACTAATGGCGCACCACTGGTGCGCCATTAGTATACCAGATACTAATGGCGCACCAGTGGTGCGCCATTAGTAAAAATTACTAATGGTGTGCTAGTAATGGCGCACCACAGATGCGCCATTAATGGCCAAATTAGGTGCGCCATTAGTAGGGGTTTTTCTAGTAGTGTGAGGTTTTCGGGGGCTCCATCTAAGCCTCTGCAGGATGTTCGAGTTGTGGCCAGTATGGGTATTATGGTTGGCAAGACGGAGAAAGTGGATATGGGTTTTACCCATACTCATGGAGTGGCCCGGATTTTAGTGAGCATTCTGGATATTGAGTACGTGCCCGATGTGGTCAACTAGACTTATAGGGGAGAGGTGTTTTCGCTCGAGATCGAGTTCGAGGACACGGATCTGTTTGCTGAGGCGATTAATGGGAATGATTTTGATATGCACGAGGGTGACGACAGTGCGGGTGCCAAGGAGGTGCCGACTGATGACTCGACTCGAGAGGGGTCTAATGGTGCTCGCCCCGATGCTTAGTTGACCGGGGATGGGACCGGGGTTGAGCCGGTGCCCTCACCAGCGGTGCACATGACTTTGTTGCATTTTGGGTCCTTTGAACCAGCCTCGGCCCCTCCCAGACTTTGGAGTGACCCGGTAGATTCTGATGATGTGTTTGAACATACGATCCCTTTGTTGGAGTTCGAGGGTGCTGGCGGATCCTTGGCTGGACGCCTGGTGATGGCATCATCGGCGAGGGCTTTGGATGGAGTTGGGGAGGTAGAGCCAGTGGTTGCTCCTATTTCCCTTGCTTCACCTGTGGTCGAGGCTCCGGAGATGACGACTGCGTCCAAGGTGGAGCTTGGGGGAGGGGGTTTGGGGCAGATGGCCTCGACCTCTCTCCTCCCTATCCCGACGCCGGTATCGATGACGTCGGCTGGTGCTGGGAGAGGTGGCCCGAGGCAGGAGGCCTCGGCTCTCTCTCCTCCGGTCGTGGCGACGGCGCCTGCGTTTCCAGTGGCGCTGGGAGGGGGGCCTGGGGCAGGTGGCCCTGGCTCCTCCTCCCTCTTCGGCGGTCAGGAGGACTGCGTCTCCGTCGACGACGGCGCCTGACTCACCGCCAAGGGGAGGGGCGGGAGGAGGGCTCGGGCAGGCGGCCCCTGTCATCCTCTCTCCCGTCGTGCCCGTGGCCCTGGGCCTCGGTGTGGGGCACTCGTCCGAGGGGCATGGGAGCCCTCGGCCGCCTCCTCCGGTAACCTCGGCTGACCCTTTGAGGGATTCCGCGCAGGGCTTTACTAGGGAGGAGGTTGTGGCTTTTGGCGGGATCCCTGACCCGGTCTCGATGGGAAGATGGATGAGTGCTCGCGTTCAAGAGCTTCCGGAGGTTGATGACATGCAGCAGAGGTGCGCTATGAGGGCGGCCAAGCTTCATGATGTTGAGATCTCTACTGGTATGTCCGTCAACATATCTAATTCTTTATTGCATTTTTCTAATGAGGAAATTATAAATAATGCAAATCAATTAGGAGTTTCACTAGGGGCTACTGATAGTGAGATTTCCAATTTGGTGAATGATTTGTTAGATTTGGAGGCAGAGCGTGCCTTAGAGACTATTCGTAATCTCGCAACTGTAAAACCCATGAATGATGATGAGATTAATGCGTTAGGGGTCAGAGTGCTCGATAACCTGTGTGCGGATCTAGCACCCTCCAATCATGAGTCTGAGGACGATGATGTGCCCCTACACACTAGTGCAGAACCGGGCTTTAGTGCCGGTTCGTGACGGCCTTTAGTGCCGGTTCGCCAACCGGCACTAAAGAGTGGGGACTAAAGGTCCCCCTTTAGTACCGGTTCATCACGAACCGGCGCTAAAGTGTCACCACATGGCACGAGCCAGACCCGGGTGCGTGTAGGGCATTAGTACCGGTTGGTAACACCAACCGGTACCAAAATGTTTGGGTGTTTTTTTATTTTTCTTTAATTTTGTGTTTTCAATTTAATTTAGTGATTGGTTTACATTATAATGAGTTGTTAAATCAGTAGGTGAAAGTACCGCGGATTAGTTTCGACTGGATGCATTGGATATCTAGCTACTAGCTAGCTAGCTAAGTGATCAAGTATATGCCATATCCATATTATACTTGATCAAGTATAATATATACGAATATGGCATATACTTGATCACTTAGGTAGGATCCATCCAGCTGAAACTAATCTGCGGTTTCTTTCATTAAATGATATAATAACTCATCATCATCATCATCGTATTAATCATCATAGTCATGCATTACCGCTAGCTATCTAATCACCACCAGCACTACTAGCTTAAGAAACATTCACTTGTACCAGAAGCAAAAATATCATGGAGTTCAACATGATTGTCATGATATTATAAGCATTCATATATAACACCACAAAAGCAAATCACTTAAGTTTAGAACGAAGAACACGGACATGAAAGGACAAGTACTAAGAGCAGCATGAACTAGCTAAATTACTCCTGCTAGCTACTCTCTCTCTCTGGTAAAATAGCATAGAACATGTATAGCTCTCCTGATTGATCATACTGGAGCATGCAGATGAACCTGTCTCCTAATCGTGGGCTGCGCTTCTCATTGCTGCCCCCTAGTACTTCTTTGCGATCATTAACAATTTTCCTCTAATCTTTCACTATTAAGCATTCATCGCTTCTAGA